>OUQQ01000322.1:0-22151 GCA_900404475.1 Spongospora subterranea | reverse complement strand
TCAGGAACACGAACATCATCAGAGCTCAAAGGGCCCGAGCGTTGATCAGGAACACGATGATCATCAAAGCGTAGAGGAGACCATCGTTGCTCTGGAACACGATGATCATCAGAGCTTAAAGGGAGAGAGCGTTGATCAGGAACACTATAGTCATCAGAGCGCAAAGGAGCCGAGCGTTGATCAGGATCACGATGATCATCAGAGGTCAAAGGTAATAAGTGTTGATCAGGAAAACGATGATTATCAGAGGGTAGAGGAGACGATCGCTGATCAAGAACACGATGATCATCAGAGCTCAAAGGGCTCGAGCGTTGATCAGGAACACGATGATCATCAGAGCGTAGAGGAGACGATCGTTGATCAGGAACATCAGAGCTCAAAGGGCCCGAGCGTTGATCAGGAAAACGAACATCATCAGATCTGAAAGGGCCCGATCGTTGATCAGGAACACTATGGTCATCAGAGCTCAAAGGAGACGATCGTTGATCAGGAACACGAACATCATCAAATCTGAAAGGGCCCGAGCGTTGATCAGGAACACGATGATTATCAGAGCGTAGAGGAGACGATCGTTGATCAGGAACACGAACATCCTCAGAGCTCGAAGGTAATGAGCGTTGATCAGGAACACGATGATCATCAGAATTCATAGGTGTCCAGCGTTCATCAGGAACACGACGATCATCAGAGCTCAAAAGGGAAAATCGTTGGTCAGGAATACGACGATCATCCGAATTCAAAGGTGGCGAGCGCTGATCAGAACCACGACGATCATCAGAATTCAAAGGGGATGAACGTTGATCAGGAACACGATGGTCATCAGAGCTCCTTGGCGACGAGGGTTTTTCAGGGACACGACGATCATAGGAACTCACTGGCGACGAGCGTTGACCAGCAAACCGCCCATCATCAGAGCTCAAAGGGAACGATGGTTGATCAGGAACACCACGATAATCAGAGCTGAAAGGGAACGAGCGTTGATCTGGAACACGACGATCATTAAACCTCTTTGGCAACGAGGGTTTTTGAGGAACACCACGATCATCAGAGCGGAAAGGCGACGAGCGTTGGTCAGAAATATGATGATCATTAGGGCTCATTGGTGACGAGCGTTGTTCAGGAATACGAATGTCATCGGATTTCATTGGCGACCAGCGTTGTTCAGGAACACGACCGTCATCAGAGCTCAAAGGTGACGACCGTTGGTCCGGAACACGAAGATCATTAGAGCTGACAGGTGATGAGCCCTGATCAGGAACACCGCGTTCGTTGGGCCTCAGAGGGAGTGCGTCGTGTTGCGAAACAGGTGAACGACGGTTTAGGTCTGGAGGAATGTCGCTTTTGACGTTGTCATGGCCAGTTGGCAACGGAGATGATGAGGGGAGGATAGATCGGCTTTCAGGATTCACGAGAGTCGATGACGTATCACGTGCAGACTCCGAATTGGGATCGGTAGCATTACCATCCGGGCGTGAATCAGTTTCAACAGGCTGCGCTGCCTAGAGTAAATATTAGATGACCCCAAAATAAGCTTGAGGTGACCCAAACCTTAGGTTTGCTGAATAGACTTTTGAGACTGGAGAAAAATCCTTTAGGTTCTTCTTCCGCTGAAGTAGGATCAGGGACGTCAAATGACCCTGTAGGAGGTAAAGAAAGTGCAGCAGCATTAATAAAGGCAGCGTGGCCTTCCTCTTGGTTGTTATCTGAATATTGAAACGCTGAATGTGGCTAACGTAGATAGAATGGGGTCTCCTACCAAATTCAATCGGACAATTGCCAGCTAGGAGAACAGAGCTGCTGTCATCATCTGGGTTGATTTCTCGGCCTGATGGTTGACCAGCTTCGGCATCATCCAAAGCCTAATGATCAATGTTTGAAACTAATGCTTAAGGGTTTGGTGAAGTTGCAAATACCTGCTGTGATGAGGTTGGTGTCCAAGGAGTAATATGACCCGCATCATGCAATTCGGGAGACAGTGCCGTTGGATAAACTAATCCACTAGATACGAGGTCTTCAACCGTTGGTACAATTACCGGGCGTTCGTGGATTGGTGGAACAACTGAATTATATGATGGGATCAGCGTTGTTGCATTGATCAGGTCATCTTGCAACGAGGAAGATGCTGGATTTGGATCGTGTACTGCAGGTGCGAAGTCAGCTTCCGGCGGGATGGGAATATCAAGAACGTCGTCATCGCCATCACTGTGTTCATCGTCTTCAAGTTGAAACTCGTCCGATAAATCGCTCCAATAGGCGTGATCATCTTCATCTCCGTTCTCGTCGACGCTCTCGTCATCTTCCTCATCATCAGCATCACCATCCTCGCAATCGTGGAATTGTGTGGCCAACAGCTTGCCCGATTTACTGAACGTGTATTGAATGAACGCGCCTTCTGCGTCGGTCATTCGTAACCCGACGACGACACCATCATCATCCTGGAAGGTCTGTTTTGTCAGCGATTCCACGCCGGCTACGTAATTGAGGATAACATTTCGAGGATCGACGGCAAACTTGGTAATCACCTGACGATAGGAATTGTTTGTGAATTGCAGAACTGCGGATTCCTGAAAGAGACGAATTTGGGGCAAACGAGGGTCTCGAATCAAATATACGTCAACGCCGGATTCGGTTTGACAAAAATACATTCCGTCGGCGCGAAGGACACTAACCATGACGATCATTAGACGATAAGCGTCTTTCAGCCTCACCAGCAGATCTGGTGCGTGATATTCGTTCAAGTCCAATGCCGCCCGGATTGCAATCACGCCGGCGCTCTTCGAGACCCATATGAATTTTCCAGGGAGATCGCCTTGGGGCTGATAATGTCCAACGACCTCGGCGTGTTCGGGAACGAAGGCGTGATTGAACGTATCGACAGTTTTTCCTCGAAAAGAAAGAAACGTCGGACCGGACTCTATCGAATATGAGGGGCGTCGGCGTCGTCCATGCCCAAGGAGGCCTTTCTCCAACGTCAGCGTTTTTTCAATCCCACCGACGGCGTGTTTCTCAAATTCCGACAGGAATCCCTTGGATAAAACGGTGGCGGTGTCAAAAAGCGTCAATTTGGCAGGGCTACGAGATGTAGTTGGATTGGAAGAAAATGGAGACCGACCCATACTTGTGAGAGAGTGGTTCTATGAAGCCAGGGTATGTTTGGCGACGTAGATGTATACTAACCTGCCTATACGCAGGGTGTGATTTGGAAGATTAAATCAATCTGGAACGGAGACTTCTTCTGATCAATCAATATCGAATAATAATCAGGAAGGTGACTCATCGTTTTTGTTTTCTGATCGGCGCAGCAGCGGCCAACTGTGGACTGGATGAACACCCCGATCAATCTGTCTCCTTTACATGGCCACTTTCTGAATGCAAGCGTTGGCAGTACAGATACGCTTACCCGCACCAGGCTGAACAATCAAGTTCTGACAATGAGTGATGGCAGAACCGGATGTTGTAAACCTCCCGCTACCTTCAACCAACTACGTATGATCGTATGGTCCCGAAAAATAGAACTCGAACAGTTTCATGTCGACGGCCACATTGCATTGTATCGGGTTGATCTGACCTTCTTCGCAACTGGACCACCTCTTAAGATTAAACGATCGAGACGAACGCCTCCATTTCATAGTCGCGAGAAATGAAAATCAGAGAAATGTATTTGCACCGCATGACTGTAAAGTAACCTGTTACAGCTCCGACAGTCAATGAATCTCCACACTGAACACCTTGTTTTGTGGGGTTGTGATAGGGTTGCGTAAAAACATGTGAGTGATCTAATATACGCAACGTAACGGCAGTGAAACGTTTTCACGTCGTTTTTTCCGTTTTGACTAAGTTACAACACTCTTCTACAGTCATGGATGAAGTGATTTTTGTCGTGAATTGTTGGGCCAGTGCCACCCACATGATAGAGTAGGTACAAGGTGAGACGTTTCCTTTGGAAAGGGGTTCCTGAATCATATCAGGAAACGGAAAGCGGTCAGTCCCTGCCATTGGCTGCAATGCGTCGGGGAACACTAGCCGCCCGATCAATGGCGCGCCAGATTGGATAATCCCGGCCATTGTTTACTTGAGCGCGAAAAGACGTCCCTTGAAGAACAGATCGAGTTACCTTCAGATTGAAACCTTCCCTACAACGTACCGGTTTCTTAGTCGGAATACCAATACTTCGTGGAGATGTTCTAATCGCTTGTTGGTATATAGGCTGCTAAGTCAGCGTAAGCTAAATCGACTGGTATCTCCTTGTATTCTAAGGAAAAGATAGATACTGAGAGTTACTTACAGTACGAGGGGAACGTAGTTCCTGAGGAGGGCGGTTAGTAAGATCGATCACTTCGCTGTGATCCATGCTGGCGTGCCAATGATCTGGCAACTAGTGTTCTCTGTTTTATGCAATTTAGAACTAAAGGAATGAGTTTTCCAGCAGCTTTGATGGGTCAGCGTGCGTCTGGGATGAGTAAATGTCTCTCTCATAGCTGTTTGTTCCCGATCTTAGCCGGTTTCAATATATTCACTCATCCCAGACGCACGCTAACCGCCAAACTAATAGTAAACTCATTTCTTCAGCTATAACATTTCACGACAATTCAAAAAAAAACTACTAGATGTTGCGCTCGTTCTAACGTATTGCCCGGCGGTGGAGAAGGCAATTAGTTTATGGAAAGTCATGTTGGAATAAAGGCAGTGATCGCAAAATTAATTGGAAGGAGTGGAGAAATTGTTCGATGAAGGGTTAGAGCTGAATATTGTTAGCCTTTTGTATTTCTGCTTGGAGAATTTTCCAGTTTGGCCCGATTGAGTTTCAGGCGCTTGACGGGGGTTTGGAGAGCCTGGAACATCCCCCTGTTTGTTGGACTTCGGTTTCTGTTGCTGAGCTGGTTTAGGTTGGCCTCGGAGCATTGTTGAAACTGTGCTCTCCAGGGATTGCTGTTTCATGATCAGGGCTGTATTGCGTGCTGCATTTTCTTTCGCGAGCGTCTCGGTTTTAGCACCCTCGGTCAACTGGCACTTTGAACATCTCTTCAATCCTCTTTCAAGCCCTAACCCCTTTTTCGAGAGTTCCCCAGGCAAGAGTCGTAATTATTGGGGTATACGAAGATGCGCTTAAATGAACAAACCTGTCAGGCCTCGGTAGCAAAGATAAAAAATACATTGACGCTGTTTTCATCATATTCCAGAAAAGTTTAGCCGATCTAACTCAACTTCAACACCTGATGAACCACTCGAATCAGGTTCTCATTCGTAAGTTCTAAATCCTCGGTTGACTTTTTAGATCTTTCCATCATCAAGGAATCTGATGAATCGATTCGTTTCGCATCCTATCAAAGCCCATCAACGTTTATCAATGTTTACCAAACGTTTAACCTATTAGTGGTCGAAATGGAAACGAATTCGTTATGGCAGTATCAAAGGACGTTGGCTTGAAGTTAGATATTTGTGATGTTGCCATATTAAGTCAGGGCTTTGGCGAGTCGGCCCTTGAATCTGGTTGCCGATCGCGTTGAACAAGTTTCAAATTGAATATCATCGTGGGGGTTTGGATGGTTGATCTACAAACCGTGTACTGTAATTCGGCATATCACGATGTTGACGGCGACCAAGCAAGTAGACTTGAAAGCTTGAGTCATGCCCATTCTGGCTTATAATGCGAATGTTAAACAACGACTCCGAGACCAGACACACTACAAATGCATGGGTAAACCAACTTGCCTCGCTGGCAAGGTATTTTCATCAACTTAAAACGCAAACGCTGTGGTTTTCTGTTTGTTGGATTTGTTTTTATTTGCTGAGCTGGTCTAGGTTGTGGTCGGAGCATCCGAATCTCTAGAGATTACTGAAATCAAATTCACCCGATCGGTAGGTTGCCTTGAATCGGTTGATTGGGGTAGATGATCCGCACATTGGGCCACTGGCGATGGCAATCAATAAGCCGATCGCCACAAGACTACAGGAAACTAACATTTTATTCAATCAGCACTCACACCGCACGATAAATCCAATTCCAGGTCGCAGCACTGTCATGGCTAGACGGGATTTTCCTCAATCGTGGTTTCGCCAAGGAAGTGCCCGTGTGATCGCCATAGGACAGGGGTCAGGTAATACCTCACACTACCCATGTGTTGTTCAGCCTGCTGAACTAAACAAAAAAATAACCTTGATTGGCGCTAGTTGTCCATAGCCACACACAATTCAGCGGAACTCCTCAAATTGGTGTTGACCCCAGGTTGTTTGGGGGCGACCGGCAACATAATACGGTACATTTGGCGGAGCGCATACTGCACTTTACCGTGCGGACAACTGTCAACAACGTAACTGCACTTACGACAAAATGGTGCGTGGTCACGGTAATATTCAGGTGGTCTTTGTGTTTGGACATGGCGCTTTGGTCATTGGGTTTATCGTGTTGTTTTGTCGGGTCGTCATGATCTATCTATGTATTGTGGTCCCCGGAGACATTCCCATCTACGAACTACAGATCGGATTGGATTACGACTCGAAGGTATGCTCTGATCGCGACGATTTTCTCTGACGCCTTTGACCCCGATCCAGAAAGAGGACGTTAATCAGTTTATCGTCCACGCCGCCTTAGGTCAATTCCGTTCTCTGTTTCAAAATCCTCATTGACGATCGATTTATTTTTTCCAGACATCGTCGACCAGAAGATTTGGACAAGTCCCGCCATGTACCTTAAACAGGTTGATCGGTTCAACGATCTGTTGGTCAGCGCCTACGTCACCGCCTCGTGTACAGGAACAACCTTCTCCCGAAATAGCAGTTCAATAACACACTAATTTGTCGTGTGTCAGACACTAAATTCATGTTATTGCATGGCGCCAGCGTGGACGAAACGCTGATCGGATCGTTCTTCACCGACCTCTACGATGCGTATCTGAAGGTGCAGCTGAACCCGTTCCACGAGAAGACGTCGCCCATCACCTCACAATCGTTTACGACCGCAGTCAAATTCATTTCCGATAAATATTTCCCACGAACCTAACCCTGACGTTCCATCGATTTGTTTTTTCCCCAAATTGTGTTCCTTGCGCTTCGCTTAATTCGCGTATTCAACACGAACAACTGATTTATCGAAAAGCGCTGGTCTCATGACGAGAACGAATTGCTGGCGACGATTTAGGTCAGAACGACTCAACGGTTTAATCAACTTTGGTTGACAAATGGTTCTGAAACTGCATCTTGCTTTTAGAGCAATTTCCAGAATGAAATAGTACAAGGTCGACCATAAAACAGGAATAGTTTTGTAAACACCTCATTAAAGAGACAGAGTTCAGCGAGAAACTGCCCCGATGCCTTATTCACGTTGCTGGCTCGTTCCCAGCTGAACGTTCCTCAATCTTGTCTAGCTCGTGAGGCAGAAGCGGACCATCAGATCCGATGAGCGATTAAGTATCTGCAGGTCTAAGACATGTTTAGATCATGACCGGCGCGCCCGCTGCTTTCTCCCCACGCTGTGTGAAATCAACCGACCTCTCATCTGTTCCCTTCATTGTCGACACGCCATAATAGGGTGAACACCTCACAAAAAACGTTAATCAACTTGTGGCCGAGTATTCACCTCGTCATGCACACGAGCTGCAGCAATCATCGTTGAAGAAGGTGGATGGTCGGTTCATCTTTTACAGGATTAATTAGGTAATTTAGAACATTCATTGGGATTCCATTGTAAATTGTTTCTGGTATTCTGTGTTCAAATAGCTACCTGGTCCTGATCGCATCCGATGGCGACCATCGAGACCTGAACTCCAGATATCTGCTGTTGTCATCATCAATAAACTACAAATACAATCAAGTGACATCCTATGCAGACTGATGCTCGTCGCCATCGTTGCTGGGTGCTTAGAGTTGATTATTGACCCGATGCAGTTGTCGATTTGTTCATCAACCTGCCAGGTGGCAGGTTGCAAGTGGTTGGAAACACGGAATCACGATCATGGATTGATTGTTTTATTTGTTATTTTTTTATTTAGCAGATAGAACGACAAACGTTTTGCTGTTGTCGTCAGGATCGTAAAGCATTTGATCTGAATCGATGCGATGCGGATAATGGGAATCGTGGAGGATTGGATCGAGAGTGCGGGGGAGGGTTGGGCGAACGAGATGGGCTAGATTAACGGTGGTAGAGATGACAGGGATGGTCGACATGGTGGGCAGATCTGCACAATATCCACCGTACCCGCGCCCGTCGACCAAATTGGCCCAAACACAAGTCACGATTTACAGTATCGGTTCCCAGTGGGAGAATGGCGATGGGTTTAATTCGGTCGAGAAACGTCCTATTGACAGATCCCCAACGTCAACTACAAATTGGACTTGTGATGGCGCCAGATAACATTATCGTGTGAGATATCTGAACAATTCGTCTTGCTGTTTCAGCATTTATTGCCCGTTGACGAATCAACCCAGATTGGGGCTGAGTACCGTGAATTGATCGGTCACTGTCCTGTCGTTGATGCCGAATCCTGTTGGCGCTAATGAAACTGCCCAGGTCAGGGACCGACGTCTCCAACCGTTCCGCAAATCACTCAATGGCGGCTGATCTCTGTTCAGAATGGCGCCGGCGACACCGATCCTGGTCAATACATTCGATCGGCTCATCCCGATCTGATCAATATGACCCACGATTTCATCCGATCCTGTCTGGTTTATCGCCCTGACGACGTCCACGCCCACGCCAAACAGTTCTTCACCAAATTCGCATCGGCCTCATCGCCTTCTCGCGCAAAGTAATTCCATAAAGACCACAAAGTTTTCGCGGAATTTCCCGCTTTTTCAAATATGATGTCGGTTTACTGATAGGTCATAGCTGAAGTTGGTCGTGGCGGTTTTGAGTTTCGTTGCCCGAACGAGCATGAAAGACCTCGGCCGGATGTGCTCCGCCTGAATCGATTTCTAGGATGATGATCGGCGAGCGATGCCGACGACCACGATCGGTCCACGACGCCAGGACCGGTGGTCGTGGCGCTGCGATCCGAGTTCCCCGACCGGGGCTTGTGCTTCCCGATCGGGCGCGACTGGATCATGACGACGTTGTCGCGCGATAGAATATCGTGTAGTAGGACGCTCTCGTACGATTGGAATATGGCCGTCGATTCGACATCTGCGCAAACAGTTTGTGATCAGATTTTACGAACCTCATCAACGTTCGTTCTGACATCGAGAAACTACATATAATGACACCAAAATCACAGCAACTTCGTCATCAAGAAAAAAAAATTGAAAAATAGAACAAATCACGATCAATTGAGGTCATTTTACAACAAACAATGTGATACGATCTCAAACTGTAAACAACAGCACCAGTTCCTGGTCAGAAGTATTTGTAGATGAGTTTGGTTTACCGGATCGAGTCTGTGGTTGTGCGGTCGTGGCGCTAGACATACAGACCATCAGGTTGGCGTACCGGCCCAGCGCCCTACGGCCGGATTTGACCTTTTTCCCCAGGACACTGTTGAGCAGATCGGATCGGCGGCGGATCCGGTTGCCGGGCCAGACCCCGTTATCGTGATAGATATCCAATCCGGCGAACTCGATCCGGTGCTGGAAGTCCATCCAACGCCGGGCGACGTCGTCGACGACCTGGACCGAGTACGATCGGGGATCCGTTTCCGAGATGGACCCGCCGGCGACGCCGAACTGGTGCATGGCGGACGGGATCCGCTCGCAATGGGCCATGAACTCGTCCAACGATAACGGCGACCTCGTGATACGATCGACCAGAGCGGACACCTTCTCAGACAAATCAACTACTGGATCAGTAATTTTCAACAAAAACAACGAAATTGAATTGTGTTCAATGTTCCCAGAGCAGTGATTTAAAGGGGAATTGAACCGATTAACACGAAATATGACGATTTCGAACAATCTGGTGAAGTCAATTCAGGTTGGGGTTTTTATGAACGCGCTATGTTGTTTTGACTTCAGAGACAAGAGTGTTTGTGAAAGATCGGACCTGATCTGGCGTTGATCTGTAGAGTGTGAACTGGATGATGTTACGGATATCGCCATGGCCACGGCCAGGGGTCGATGGCGATGGCGCAGACGATCGGCGACCGGGCATGGATCTGGATGTGTTCGGCTTGGGGCGATGGTGTTGGACCCGACCACCTGAACAGGCGGAATCGTCGTTCAGCCCGAGCGCCCAATACAGGAGATGGGCTCGAGGGCGCATCCACATCATTCGATCCAGATAGAAACACAGCGATATGTGGCAAACCCCCATGATGTTCATCTGATTCGAAACCAGATCAGCTACGAATGTGGGGCCGTCGGGATAAACTATCCATTGAACGAAGGTGGAACAACAAAACTCGGTATGAAAGATCGCCAGTCCAACAAAGCACAGAGGAACAGGATTATCTCAATCTCCGCAATATGAAGTTTGCCGTATCCAACAATTGTTTTTAATGACAAAAACCACTCATTCAGAAAAAATGTGAGAACAACGCGATAAACTTCTTCGATCAAAAAGCGCCGGTCGAAGTTAAAACTATAATTTGGTGATTTTTCGAAATGGCATTTGAATATTATCTGTGTGCGTTTCGACCTGATCCTCTGGAATGGCCAGTCCATCGGGTAATAGAATATCGCGAATGAGTTCGGGTGATAGGACCTGGTCGGCCTGAGTCCATCGCTCAGTGATCGTATGGACCAGGTCTAGATACCAGACGACATCGCGATGGCGCCAGTCACCCTGGGCCGACGCCAACCTTAGATAGGATTGGTAATCGGGGCAGGCGTCGTCCCCCTCGGCAACGATATCAATCGGCGGCTGGCGCCGTTCGATCCAGTCGGCCAGGCTTTCGCCATTGCCATCCCGCGTATTCCGAACATAAAGTTCAAGGACGTTGATCACCGACAGTCGTACTGGATTCGGTGGCAAATCTAAAATGATTTCCAGCGATTCCTAATCCACATCAACTCAGTTCAACAAAAAACGATCGCCATTGGACTTCATTGCCCAAAAACCACAAACAAACAAAGTTTGATTTCCTTTGAAAAAACAACGAGAACCAAAAGGCGATTTGGTTCAATTTGGTAACGAATGCGTTAATCGTGAAAAGGTGATACAGCACCTGGAATTTGTGAAGAAGTCGTTGATTATTGTGAAACTGTTTGATCGTGTCGTGATCCGGTCTGGACATGATCCGTTTGATATCGTCCAACTGGTGAATCTGTTCCTGAACCTGTGTCGACGGGTGAACGTGTTCGGGTTCGCTGGGGACGTGGTCTTGGTCGTCACGAGCGAAAACGGCCTCGATCAGGGCGCCGCCCACGATTTTATGGTGAATATTGACGAGACAATTGACGGCGTCCTCGATTGTGGAATATCGCACCACAATCCAGCCATCCGCTAAACCGTCCCGCGTCAGGTTCGTCAACCGCCCGAATCGCCCGAAAAACGACCGCGCCACCGACTCGGGCATTGCCGCTATCGGGCTGAACGACGATATGCACCGCGTTGGGTATTCGAGCGCATATCGAGCTCGAATACCATCACCGCCGAACACCTTTCCCATTACAAAAATCAAAACCAATCGCTGAACAAACCCAGAATGAACACAATTTCGACGATCATTTTGGAACACAATCTTTGGAACTTTTGGTCAAAATCGGAAATCAAGATAACCATTTTTCATGGTTCTGAGTGATTTGACCTGTTTGTGGAGAATTTGTTTGGCGAATTGACAATCGGATGAAGTGGGGAAGGAGATGAATAAACCGTAATGACCCGTAAAGGCCTCGACCGGATTCGTTCGATCGAAGATGCCGATCTTGAGAGTGCGCTTGACGGCGTTCAGCGGGCCGATTCGGGTGCTGATGGCGATCTCGGAGATGCGACCAGGAATACGGTCGATAAAGAGGATGGGGGTTGGCGATGGCGATAGGATATGGGCGAGCTGGCAATGATCGTCGTGCGATGCCGACGACGATAATGCGGTCTGGTATAGCGCCAGGCGATGGCGCAGGTCGAAGGATTCGGTGGCCAGAAGGCGGTAGGCGTCGGCCAGGTCGGACGTGGACGGAGCCGAGGGCGATGAGGGCGATGGCGGTGGAGGAATCGGGCGAGAACCGGTTGACATTGTCGGTCGTCGCATATCTATTCGATGGCGATTAAGGGTCGACCATCTAGTACCCGCCGTTAGGTCAGGGTCAACAACAACGAACTCGCTTGTTGGCCAAAGACACAGGAAACAGACGTTGCCGACGCTACGATGGGGACAGCATTGGCCGACGATCGTGTGATCATGCCGACGGTGACCAAGAAGAGGTGCGACTTCAGCACCATTTCATCGTCGGAATTCGCAACAAGTAAACAAGGCCAGACGGGATTGGAATCGGGTTTGGTCCCAATACCCAGTTCTACATTAACGATATCAATGATCGGGACGTTGGGAGACACTGGTAGGTCGACGGGTGTCCAAATTTCATTGCCAATGTCTGATTAACGACTGAACAGATGGTCCTCTCATATCAACGCCCCTCTGGCCTGGGCCCGAATTCCTTTTTTGAAAACAGCGATACGTCAGGTAAGCGACTGAATGCTTCCGTCATCGTGGAATGGCGTTAGGACCGATGCATTGTTGCCGACGTGATTCACTACACGGTGCCGTCATGTTCGGCCACGTCCGCCTGCACGAAACTGCTCGCATATAATGCCGAACTGCTGCAAAAAAATGATCCGTTATCATGATCAATTCAGTAAATTTTGAGTTTTAATTGAATCAACTTTCCTTGGCTGTCACCTGAAGCTTGATTCCTGTCTGTCCCGGTTGGTGGCAGGTAAGGCCAGGTGAGTGTAAGGCATGAGTTCGAAACCACGGGTGGATTCCCATTCGTTGCGTTCGTTAGGGCAGGTTATGTTGCTGAATCCAGCTGGTCTAACAGGTTCCTTCAGTGGATACCCAAGATATTTGTAGCGGCCAGGCGGAAGTAAGGAAACACCTGGGAGTACAAAGGAGTACCCGACCAATAAGAACCCGCCAATAGCTGTATACCATATTATACCATTGGTTGTCACCTACCAACAATAGGTAAACTATTGACAGCAGTCAAGTAACCTTCAACGGTCATCACAAATTTGTCTCATAGTTCAACTTTTAGATTGTCCAATTTCCAGACACTACGGGTCCTTGCCATCGACAGGACATTTGTCTAATTATATTCAGTCATAAGATGACAGTTTGTGATCAATGGTCCAGTTTGTTAACCCGGCAAACGTTGAGCGATGCACACACAAGCAGGCAGTTTTGGTTTTCACGTGGGTGCGTCCGCGCAGAAATGTTCTTCCGTGAAACATCCCTTCAGAATGTAGGATATTCAGAGGGGACGAACCCAGACCCGATCCTTTTTGATTCGCACGCCTCACAAAAGATAGCCCGTCTAATTGTTCATGTACTGTGATGTGGCGCCATGTAACGGAGAAATCTGCGTGATGTCGTCATCAACGCTGTTTTCAAATTTCTCGTTCACACTGACTGAGCGTTCGATATAAATGCCCTGTCCCACAGTAGCAGCCTCCCCGGCGCATCAACAAATTCCACAGTCGAACCGCATGCCGTTCCCAATTCTTTTTTGGGATGTGCAGTGAGTCCAATCACGAACCACCTGTTAGCCAAGCTGACTGGTGATGTACATGCGAGTCGGCATGATCCTTGGGTATACTGACAGACTCATTATCGTAACACAAACTTCGTTTTCACCATGCGGATTGATATTCAGCGAGCGATCTTGAGATTGGCGTTTGCCGCGCTCTGGTTCGCGATTATATTCGCCAGTGAGGCGTCTGCGTCCAGAATGACCAGCCAACCAAACACGTTACCTTTGGGAACAGGAATTCAACTTGACACCGAACAGCTAACGGAGATCGGAATAAGCACAGACAAAAGGACCGACATGATTTTGTTAAAGAAACTTCAAAAATGTTGGCTTTATTTGTTCAAAGCACTTATGACTACCCGTTGTCGCTTTGGTCGAGATTTCATGGAGTCTGACCAATCAAACAATGCGAAAACTGTCATAACTCTAAATATGTTAATTACAGATTTCAATGGTGATCAAATTCCTGCATTTGATGCCAGTCTCCTTCCTTCACAATTTGGATTGTTCATGGTTGATTTATTCTCTAACTACAACGTGGAGCTAGGAATGACAATCAGTGTGTGTCGTCCCAACCGCACAACATCAAAGGGTACTTCATCAAAAAAGAATCCTGCACCGGGCAATCATTTATCCAAAAGACTGCTTCCTCAAGGTCATGGTTTGGTTTACGAACATTGTTCCAAGGCTCGCGGTCTTCATGTGCTGCTCTCTGATAAGGCTCGCGAAAAGGACTGGAAGCTGAAACGTCGTGCAAATGCGAAAAAAGTATCGTTTTCTTTATTGTTGCAGGGCAACCTTGCAAATATGAAACTGCCGCAACCGAACAAGAAGTGGTTTGCGAAAGGCTATTATTCTCAGCTTGACCAATTTTTCTCGCAGTATTTTCTAGATGCAGTTATCGTTGTTGATCAGAATTAAATCCGGTGATCCGAAGATCCAGCTAATTGAAATGTTGATGAATAAACAACCACATTCACATAGTTGACGAATCAGAGCGAAAGATTAACTATATTACACGCCAGGGGGGACCCTCGACATGATTGATCATGCGATGAAAGGTTCTAAAGCCTCAGCCTGCGGAAGCGATTGCGAACATCGTCCTCGACATTGATAGCACAGTCAGTGCCCGGACGATGCGGTGGAATTGTCTCAGCGGCTTGTTTAGAGAAGACTCTGCAAACTCTGCATGTTGAGCTGGACGTTGGATCGCATCGTGAGGTAGTTCAGTTTCATCGAAGACCTTTCCGGGGGACCCAACCATTTGTTTTGTGTTTGAGTTCGGCATTTTGGTGCAAGCTTGGTGTCAATGCTCATTCGCCAGACATAATTACCTTCGCTGAATGTTCGGCAGTCTGTCCGACATTGTGATAGTGTGAGGTCGATCCCATGATCCGACTTACTAAAACCCCCTACATATTGGGACACTGGGGATATTCCCTGTACGGAACACCACAATGCCTTGAACCCAAGTCGCATCATTGCAAATCAGCCGTCTATATTTCCGGAGGTTCGTTCCTCCCATGCTCAAACTGCGCTCTACTTCCGTATTTCGTACCTGGACAACCTTGGATTCCCCAAAAACCCTCTCACGGGGTTTTTGAACTCAGATCTTCCCCAAAATCCCTGCCCACGAGGTTTTTGAACTCAGATCTTACACTGACATGGTCCTACTTGCCACCAACCGGGATAGACAGGAACCAAGCTAAAGGGGACCCGCCAATTGTGCGGGTTTCCCCCTGCCGAGTACGATGGGAAAGGTTGGACTGTCTATGAGAAAGAACTTCGCGTTGAATACGTTATCAGCTATTGAGACTTTGAAGAGATGCGTTTGGTGGGTCACTGACCGAAGGCGCCGTCATCGATAACGGAAAGTTGGATTGGTTCAGTGAGTGATTCTAATGGAATTCGGTATGCATACGCGAACTGTGAAATAGCCCCACAGTCAATGAAAGCGAAGGTATTGATGGGAAAGGAATGTGATAGAGCGTACGGATGGCAGATCATTGGAGATGCCGTGATATGGAACACAACAGTGGATATCGATTGATTACGCATCGTGGAGTAGGGGTAACCTTGAGGTGTTGTATCATTTGACCCCATATAGCGCCCCTCGTGGGTCATTATCAACGGAGGAGAAAGATCGTCGCCGTCGAGAAGGACTTTGTCTCTATTGGGGCAAGCCCGATCACTCGATCGCGACTCAGAACTTACAGCGATGTTGATATCACGTCAATACAATATCGCAAACTTCATCGTATTCGTCACGAGTCCATTGTATATCAACAACTTATGCCCCCGTGTTCTATTTCCTGGTCTTCCAAATCAGAGGCTATTGATACGGTCGCATTTATTGATTGTGGCGCTTCGTCATTGTTCATCGACATGAAATTCGCTCGGCTCCATCAGATTCCGCTGGAGACTCTCAGAAACCCAATCCATCTTACCGTTATTGAAGGCAGACATCTCCGGGCAGGAACACACCAAACTCGCATTCTTTAGATTTCTATCGCCGCTATCCAGTTTCGCGCCCAGTTCTTCAGATCGACAACCCGTTGATCCCGATTGTACTCAGTATGGCGTTCATTCAACAAGCCAACCCATTCATCGATTGGCAGAACCTCACAATCGCAGCTCATCTCACCAACTCTTGCCATGAAGTTGTAGTACCGCCGACAGCAAGAATTGACGAGGTGGGATCATCCGGCAAAGTCTTCGATGAGAATGAGGCGGATCATGAGGCGGTCCAACTTCCGATCCAATATGTGGGTTTCGCCGAAGTCTTCTCCAAGCAATGTGCAGAGAGTCTGCCACCACATCGACCCGCTGTCGATTTCGCTATCAATCTCGATGAAGATGCAGCAGCCCTCCCGTATAAACCCAGCTATTCCATATCAGCAAAAGAAGAGCCCGTACTGCAAGTCTACATCAAGATAACCTGGAACGAGGTTTATCAAGAACTCGCAATCCCCTCTAGGAGCACCTAGCCTCTTTGTAAAGAAAAAGAATGGTTTTTTGCGACTGTGCGTCAACTATCGGTCCCTCAACAACATCACCAAGAATGAACCATATCCTTTACCCCTCATCGATGACCTGTTACAACAACTCGCAGGCGCCAAATCCTACACGAAGATTGACCTACGCGGCGCGTAAAATTTAATTCGGATCAGGCCAAATGATGAATGGAAAACTGCCTTCAACTGCAAGTATGGACATTTCAAATACCGGTATCAGGTAATGCCATTTGGTCTTAAGAATGCACCAGCTTCATTTTAAAGATTTATGAACGAGAGGTTTCAAGAATGCCTGGACAAGTTCGTCGTCATCTATTTGGACGACATTTTTATTATATTCTGCAATGTTGAAGAGCACGAGGTGCATGTTAAGGTGGTATTACAGAAGTTACGTGAGAACAGATTATTCGCCAATTTGGCGAAATGCGCTTTTTGAGTTCACCGCGCGGAATTCTTGGGTTATATCGTCAGCCCACAAAGCATAGAGCCGGATCCGGAAAAAAACCTCAAATATCACATCGTGGCAAACACCTACATCTGTCAAGGGGGTTCAATGTTCCTTGGGATTTGCCAATTTCTATTGCGACATCATCGTCCATTACTCGCAACATGCATCGCCACTTTACGCATTGACCAAGAAGAAGGTACCCTTCTCATGGCAATCGGTACGACGATTTCGATGCACTCAAGCCAGCTTTCAATAAAGCGCCAATATTGGCTCATTTCTGTACCACATCTCCTTGTTTGGTTGAAAGTGTCGCCTTCGATTTCGCAATTAATATTATATTGTCGCAGGTTCAGCCTGATGTAAAACTACGTCCAATAGCGTTGCACAATCGAAAGTTCACACCGGCCGAGATAAAATATGAGACCTATGACATGGAACCACTGGCAATGGTCGTAGCCTTATCGCGTTGCCGACATCATCTGGAGGGCACCCCTCACAAGGTCAAATTCCTGTCAGACCATAACAATCTGCGATATTTTGCAACGT
Organism: Spongospora subterranea; assembly: GCA_900404475.1. Classification (NCBI taxonomy): domain Eukaryota; phylum Endomyxa; class Phytomyxea; order Plasmodiophorida; family Plasmodiophoridae; genus Spongospora; species Spongospora subterranea. The sequence continues at coordinate 4,526 of OUQQ01000322.1, read as the reverse complement.
CAACAATTCTCAACTGTCGACAAAGCTCGGTGGTCAATGATTGTTTCAGAGTACGAACATCCCATCCATCATCGAGCGGGATCACTTCCAGATCAGCGAGATGCGTTGTCAAGACGAGCAGAATACGTACTTCGATGTCATGATCCAGTTTAGAAACAGCAGCGAACCGCATTCATATCACAAGGCAACCTCAGCACTGGTCCACTGCAGTTAACTAGTGTCCATTCCCCCCGATCGCTTGTCGACCTTATCAAGGAAGCTCAGACCAAAGACAAAAAATCGCTCAGCATCTCATCCGCAATATTTCCAAACCCTTCGGGACAAGCGCTCGTGGTATCTACAGAACGGGAACAACTCTGTTGCACAACTTCATTACGCACCACTCGGAGGTCAACTCGGGCGCCGGAAAACGCTACAGGCAGTTCAAAGACATTTTTGTAATCGGGCATGAACAGCTTCATTCGGCGATACGTCGAAACTTGTGATCGATGCCAGCGCAGGAAATTGCAGCGCAAGTTACCCGCAGGTCTACTTCGCTCTTTACCCATTCCGACAAATTTGTGGCGGTCAATTTCACTCGATTTTATTGTTAAACCACCAAACTCTAACGGGTTCAATATTATTTTAGTGGTGGTCCATCGGCAATCTAAATTGGCGCATTTCATCCAGTGTAACGAGGACATCACATCACTTGAACTGCCCGAGCTGATGTTACGAAACGTGTTCCGGTTACATCGTTCTCCCAGACGAAATCATATCTGATCGGGGTCCACAGATGATTGCAGGATTTGGAAGGAGCCTCCTCAACAGGCTGCAGATCGAGCGCAGCTGTCCACAGCACAGCACCCACAACCCAACGGGCAGACGGAACGAGTCAATCAAGTCGTACAACAATATCTGAAGACGTTCACCTCGTACCAACAGGAGGACTGGGAAGATTTGTTAGCGGTGGCGGAATTCCAGTTCAATAACACGGAAAATGCACCGACCCACTCTCCCCTTTTACGCGAACTACGGTTTCCATCCCCGCACCATCCACGTTTCGTCAACCTGCTACTCTCAGTCGAACCCGACATCCGATCAAGGGGCAAATCATCTTGGAGACACCCGGGTTTCCTTCATTCGAAGCTGCGACAAGCTGTGGATTTCATAAAAAAACATCCAGACAGACACCGTTCCGAAGCCTCCACATACGCTATCGGCGACCTAATCATGGTTAATCGAACAAAATGGAATACATGACGTTCCTGTCCTCAGCTCGAATTAATTCGCGGGCCCGTTCCCAATAACGACTGTCATCAACGAGACATATACAACACTTTCCACGTCTCACAACTAGAGCCATATCACGTCAACAACATCCCAGCCAGGGCGTCAGAGACTCCACCGAACCCCAATATTCTTCCCAGACGAATATTCGCAGCCCCTGTTCGTCGTTCGGGACGTGATCGACTCTAGAGTCTATCGTAACCAGCTTCAATACCTGGCCGATTGGGAAGGTATCCTCCATCGGAACGTTCCTGGGAACCTGCGAGCGGCCTGGCCGCAAACTCCCCACTTTTACGTGAGGCCATCATGGAGTTCCATCGTAGATATCCGGGCAAGCCATGTTCCGGAGCTAAAGAGGGAAATGGAGTGTCAGAACCCCACGCTAAGCCAGTCAGATTCGCTGCTCCATAAACCCCCAACAGCACACCCGTGGCCAGATCGGATTATCAATCTTTATAAACACATCGTCACCCTTGTCCATTATTCCCGTTTCCTCCGTCCCCCAGTCTATTCCTTCGTCCTTAGCCTTTTTTATTACCCAGTTCATAACACCTTTCGCGTTCCAATGACATGAAGCTTCGGTCGTGGAACCGCTTGATGAATAATTTAAAACCAGTACTGTGCTTGTTGATCAATTCAACATTAAAACCAAATCGTTCACCATTGCCAGAATAGCCGCCTAGTTCTCGGCTAGCCGTCTAAGGCAAAATCTCTAGCCGGCTAGCCGTAGTCGTGGATACCTTAACGTTTAGGCTTGACCGCGTCGAGGTGGCACTCGGGAAAATCGAATCGCTTACACAAGTTACCCAAATATCGGACAAACTCTGCAGGAGGCTGGATACTCTGGACGGTTCTATGCCGTTGTTCAAAACTTGATGACAGAACTGATATCGCAATCCATTTCGTCGTTCGTCGATTCAAATTACTTTCGTTTGCAAAGTTGTTGAAATTTATTTTTCAAGCTTTTGGGACAAGATTTTAATCTCCTGGTGTGGCCCGTCTGTAGGCAATTGGAACAAGTCATGATCGTCTGTTTGCACGCCTTCGCAAACGAGTGCTGTATTTGCCCTCCCCTCGAGTTTCGTAACGGCAACAAAACTGTTCAGGTTATCCACCGTTTCTGTGGCAGAATTAAAAAAAAATGGTGTCAATTAGCCAGCAGTTGGGGTGTAGAAGAGATATCTTGACAAGTTGCACTGCCCCGGGAGATTTAGGAAATAATGACTTCGCACGTCCACTGTTGATGATGTCATCATAGATATTGAAACCCTTCATCGAAACGTCAATTCTTTGAACAATTGCAAAAAAATGGCAGCCCCAGTCCTTAAACAAGTAAATGCAGCCCATCAACTGCCAATCACGACCGCCTGCACTCATGGTTTCAGGACATCAGAGCTGTTCACTTTCAATATCCGTACATATTTCAATGAACAGCACCTTGTTCGATGACCTCACTTTAGTGTTGAGAAGTGAATTACTTTCAGGAGGCAGCAATAGCAGCTCCTCGGCATCCAGTCGTCATTGCCAGTTGTTGACCACCGATTCGGGAAGATTGTCCCCTAGTGGCGCAACAAGCAACAATCAACGCACAAATCTTCTCAGTGAAGTTTTCCAGTGTGTCAAGTTATTTATTTAACATGTCCGGTACGTAGCCCCCTATCAGTGAAAGTGTTGGCACTTTGGGTCCGTGTGTTGAACTCGCCCATCAGGGTCTACGAAACCGTGAATGTCTTTGATCCTTACACTTTAGGCAAATTAACCAATCGAAACTGGACTGATCGTTTTCTAATCCTGATGTAAATTTGTTGAATACTATTTGGTGTTTTTTAAACGAATGGGAATACATTCGGCATATCACATAATAGAGCAGGAATCAATCAGTTCTTGGAAGATGCCACGATTGTCGAACTCGACGTAGATGCAGCCGGAATTAGGTTTACCGACCGTGATCGATAGGCCATATTCCTCCATATATTGCTCAACGATCGGCTTTAGAACGGCATTGCCATCTTTACTGTGATTCCCTCGACCGACGATCACGATCAGGTCCCGTTGCCCTCGAATTTTGCATTCGTTCAGTCGTTTTTTCAGCTGATCTAGAGCTTCGGCCACATATAGTCCATGTAGATCCAATTCCCCGATGTTTCGTTTGGCGTTGTTGTTCTTGAAATACAGCTCGGCCGCTTTCCGATTGGCGTCGTCCACTTGGAGCTTCTCCAGCTTGCCCTGGTTCGACAGAGCCTTCGCCTGGGCTTTATCGCCATTGGCCCAGGCAGTTCGAGATTGTGCTACAAAATCCTTCCAGTTGCTTGCGTGTAATGACGCCTTCTCCCTGTATTGCTCAGGTGTCAATGCCTTTTCGAACGAGAACAGATTCCCCATGAAGGATTTTCCCTTTCAAGAGTGAATTTGTCCGCGGAACGGCCAACTCAATTGACCGATTGATTTTGACTGGAATTGTTCCCCCCGGAACGTTCGTGTTGATCGCTGTTGTGGTTTGGGAGGCGCCCCCAACAAATTCGAAATGTACGACCGTCCACAACATTTGTCGATATTGTTCTTCTGGAATCCGTTGGTTTCCGGTTGACTGCCAACGTTTGTCGCTCTCCCGTCGGGATCATCGATCAGTTTACCGATCATCACTCGCAAAACAGAATCAATTTTCCGCTTGGTTTTCACAATAATCTTCGTCTCAGTTCAAAATGTGTTTGTCAGACAAACTTGTCAAGGTTTGTTTCCAGTATCGCTTCACTGGATGGTTCCGCCGATTTCTTTGAAATTCAGTTTTCCACTATTTTGCAGTTCACCTCCAAACACGATTCATGTTGAGTTCTGGCGAAAGGTTCAGGCCTCCAACTATCATGAACAACGCAATTCAAGGTGTCTCTGCTGCAATGAACATGATCGCCCAATCGAGAAAGAATTCGTTAACATGATGGATCGAGAACCAGTAACACGAACAGAGGCTTTACAACGGTCGGACGCGATTGAGTGGGAGAAAGCGATGCTGCAAGAATATCAATCCTTGATCAGCAATGGGACTTGGTTGCTCACGAATTTGCCGAAGGGGCGGACGGCAATAGGCACAAAGTGGGTATTCAAAATTAAAGAATATGTACACGGCAACCCAATTCGGCACAAGGCCCGATTGGTGGCGCAAGGATTTAGACAACGGCCAGGAATCGACTTCTACGAAACATTCGCTCCCGTTATGTCAAGTACGACCCTACGTTTACTGTTATGTATTGCAGCAAGTC
>OUQQ01000492.1:0-15889 GCA_900404475.1 Spongospora subterranea | reverse complement strand
TCAGAACGGTTCATTGCCCTTAATGAGACTGTGAAAGAGGTTAATTGTTTTTTGTACAATTTGTGTTTTCATCGGTTGATTTATGTTCATATCGGACGATTGATTATGTCACCATTCCCGCTACCTTCAGATTGGATCAAAATCACCCGATTGTTACGATCGGTTGCAGAAATATTGTTCCTTCTGACTGGGTTTTGCTTTTCACCTTCAGTTTGAGATGCATTTTTTTGTTTGTTCAATGGGTTTAGGTTCCGCTGTCGGTATCGATATCGCCGATTTCCATGATGAAATGGCAGCTACAAGTTCAAATGGAGGCGTCGTTCGTTCAACAGCAGCAATATGGCTCCACTGAACAGGACACTGAGGTGATCCGCCCATTGACGTTTTTGAATCAATTGATATCTAATGGGACTCTTGAGATTTTGTCATATCGGTCACCTTCTGGTTAATATTGTTCTGCAGTTGTCAGCATTCTTCTTATATCAGAACGTTGTTTTACGCTAGGAAGATAAAGAATTTTTTTTCGTTTGACATTTGTGTTCAATGCGCCAGGGTATTCGGAAGATGTTCCTAGAGACAAATCCAATTTTGTTGGGGATCACGTTCCTGGTCTCCGTACTGCACATGGTCTTCGATTTTCTCGCGTTCAAAAACGATATCGCATTTTGGAAACAGGATAACAAGGTTAGGCCACTTTTTCCTGTCTGTAGCTCCCGATTTCTATTCGAATTTGAAACGTTGTTTGCTGTTTGTTTGTGCATTTTGTCTCATTGCTCATTATTTGCGCTGTCCAGTCCATGGAAGGTCTCTCAATTCGGACAATATTGATTAACTCGGTCTGCCAACTGGTCATATTTCTGTATTTGCTCGACAATGACACATCCTGGATGATATTGTTTAGTGCCGGAATCGGTTGGTTTTAACATCGCCACACTCACATAAATGTGATGAAAGATTTAATGTTGCTCTTGGGCTCTATTCAAGCCCATTACTCGCCGCACATAGTATTGTTTCTAGCCTGCTGAGTTTCATTTCTGCTCTCGTTTTTTTGATTCCGCTTATTTATTTATGGTCTCTGTACGATCAGGTGTCCTGATTGAATTCTGGAAGGTGACCAAAACACTGGATATAAAGGTGACCAAGGTCGAGGGGCGCATATTCCCGCAGTTCGACTTCAAAGACAAACAATCTTATTCCGAATCAGAGACAGCCAAACATGAGAAACAGGTGCGCTAATTCCCCTTCTTCAACCATTTTTAATTTTTCTTCCTGTTCGATGAAAAACCCAAACCATTCCAACCGTCATGCCTTATCGTGCGATCTCATGTCGAAATATATGAGGTATCCATATTTTGTGTTTGTTATTCCAGGCAATGCGGTATTTATCATGGGTTTGCTACCCGCTATCTATATGCTACGCTCTGTACTCACTGGCGTATCACGAACACCGTTCCGTCTATTCCTGGATCCTTGGTGCCGCTTCGTCATTCGTCTATCTGTTCGGTTTCATCCTAATGTGCCCTCAGCTTTATCTCAATTATAAGCTTAAATCCGTTGCCCATCTTCCTTGGCGAATGCTCACTTATAAGGTCGGTCAGAACTGTGCTACTAAGCGTGTTCTCGCGCGTTCGCTTTGTAGATTTTTTTTCTCAGAATCGTTTTGTTTCTTGGATTCTTTTATTCGCCTAATTTATTCAATTTCATTGATAGTCGAAGCAATAATTTGCGAATGAAGTATTGTGGCAGTTTTCTTACGTTTCTATGGTCAAATTCGGTTGGTTTTTTCTGTTTTCTGCTTTTTGTTAGATTGCTGTAATGGTTTCTTCAAAGATGCTGTTGTTTGACTAAAATTTTGACATTCGCAGGCATTGAATACTTTCGTGGATGATCTGTTTGCGTTCATTATCACAATGCCGCTTATGCACCGTCTAGCTTGCTTCAGGTAATTGTTTTAATCTGTTTCGTGCTTTTATGTTCTTCGTCCATTGTCGTATTACATACGATATGCGATATATTTGGCTGACGCCATTAAATTTTCAATCAACAAATCGGAAGGCCAACGTTGTGCAGTTGGATGTTGTTTCAAGCGGTTTTGTCGAATTGAAAAGCGGACTAGATATCCGCAAAACTCGCAATCGTCTCTCATCTCATGGTTAACATAGGGATGATATCGTTTTCTTCGTGTACATCTATCAGCGTTGGATTTATCGTGTTGACTTTACGCGCACGAATGAATTCGGTTTACGACCCGATGACGAGAATGCTAGGACACTGGCCGATGATCAGACTTCCAGGACGGTGACTGATGACGAGTCTGCTAGGATGCTCACCGATGCCGGAGAATCCAAGGAAGAGGATGAACCCGAACTTGATGTGTCTTCCAAAACAACATCTACCGAGAGCACAACTTTACGTGCTCGACGTGCTGTCACAACAGCCGAATGATAAATTTTCATTGGTTTTTCACAACAATGATGCTGTCTTCTTGGCAATACACGTTGTCGGATATGCAGAGATGCTTTTGATTCATCAGGCGAAATGAGTTGGGTCTGTCATATGAGCCACGTGCATCCCGCTGGGGCACCTTTGGTTTGGGCAAAGACAAGTTGGGAAATTACGATGATGTTATGAAAAGCCTGATGTTAATTGCACAACGGTGTTAGTGGTGGAGGATGTCAATAGCCAAAAGCTGCCAGACGAATGCTGCCAACCTGGCATTCTGTATGGATGACGTTGGGTTGAACATTATCCAGGTCTCGCGATATTTTGATTCTTGTTCATTTCTGACTCCCGCAATAGCAATGGGGCGTTGCTTCTAGGCTGTTCATCTTTCGGAACAATACCATCTTTGCTATTCATGACTCGAATTTTCTGGTCAACGATATCACGCTCAATGTCTGGCCAATACAACGCTGAACTACAGTATTCAAAAACTTTGTAATATTCCTCTCATAGGCCTTGTAGATCAAAGACTTCAACCATTGTATGAGCCTCGCTATCGACAGAAGAAGTGGTCTGAGCGCAAATATGGATTCATACTCGCTGACCAAAATGCTCGGTGCCTTCCCCTCGATCGTCGACATAACGACTCCATTCTCGGCCCTCACAAATCAACACTTGCATTGAAGAATGATGTTGTTGAATGTTTGATATAGCAATGCCATGCCTGGTTAGCTGGTTCAAATTGAACTTCGCTATATGCGGCTTGTAGAGACACGACTCCTTGATCCTTGCATTCATGGGCTCAGCCCGTTGTTTCCAGCAGTGAGACGTGGAGGTCGCAAGTTCGCGCGCTTGACAACAATATCCCTTTAGCATCATCGACGGAAACGGTGAAATACAATTGTATAAGTTATAGGAGAATCTCAGTAATAAGTTTATCGGTATTGATAATAAAGTCTAAGGGTACCATTTCTGCATTATTTTACCTCCCGATGGTCAATGTCCTTGAAGTATCGCGTTTCGGACCTCTTCGGGAGCGTTGGAAAGCTTCAGAGCTTCACCGTCTGCAGGAACGGTCAGCGATGAGATGTTTGAAAATACCAGATTGGTATCCAGGCCTGGCGTCAAATATTCCGCTCAGAGTTTTAACATTCTCGGTTTCAGTGAAGCAAGTGCAAGGTTTTCTCAAATCGTAAACTATAAGACAGGTACCACAAATCATTGTTGCATCCATTTGTTGGTTTATGTCGAAAATCCAGTCAAGCACTAACTGCAGTTTTGTTGTTGTTTGGAGAGACCACATGTCTTTACAACAGACTTCAAAAATGCGATATCATTTTGATCGGTTCGACGTACGAGTATTTGTTGATTGTCCAAAAATGACACGACGGCAAATGTCCAAAATCTAACAGGGTATGGGGACATGTCGCAAATGCAGAAAGCACAAGGATTGCATAAACCCGAATGGGCGATCAGATGAACTATGCAATCAGTCAACTTAATAACAGCATGGCAAATGAGGTGAGTTTTACCATGGTAGATTGATTGATATAAAGTACTTTCTGAGTCTGGTTATGATGAGGATATGGCTGTTTGAGACACACTTGTGGATGAGGCTCAACTGGTAATTCTCAAGATAATCATGCCAGATCATTTGATGCCTCCTTACGCATTCACATGGTGCTAGATATGGACATCGTCATCTTTTTGCCATCATTGATCGACCTTGCGTCAGTCAGATTGGCGCAACGATCGTCCCTTACAGTTTTCTGTGAACTGGACTATGCAATCGATGCTGATCGATACTTGTGCCTTAATAGTTAGTTAGAATTATCTATTCCATGGTAACGGCACCCAAATGTTATCTCGTGCAGACCCAAACTATTGCCGAACTACGTTGACGGCTTCGAGACTCAAACATGCATTTTTCGGGCGGGAATCCGAAGATTGCAAGAAAAATAATAATTTTATTGGACGTAATTCACAGATATAGACACAGAATCCGGAATAGAAAAAATAAGGCAAATCTGCCACGTGGACTCCTGGAATACGGAACGCATTAGCAAGAATTGCATTGAGAACATCTGTAACAGACGTAGACCAAAAGCCCTATGGCGAAACAAACGGTAACGAATAACAAATGAGACAACAGACTGTACGACTGTTAATGGGCTATAGAGGAAAAATAGGTAGTTTGTTGTGGATATTGGAATTTCGTCGATGAGCGTTCGATAGATTGCAATAACTGTCATACGGACAACAGTAGGAGACAAGAGTGAGAATAACCCTAGGAAAACAAGGTTAGTAGGGCGATGGACAGAAAAACGGCGCGCGAAGTCTCCACCGCCAGCAACACCAACGCACCCAGTAAACAGGCGTGAATCGTTTACGGGGAAGTATAAATAATGGCTGGACGTCTATAACGCAGGGGAGATCGTTGTCGGGGAACCAGTAGATACACGATCGTCCTGTGTCTCCCTAACCGGTTCCCACTCCTGAAAGAATTTCGCCGCCTACGAGATATTGGGTTTGCTTTTTGTGAGTGGAATTTGAATACACCAGTAACCAACTGAATTATCGACAAAACAGTGATACGACAACAATGATACCTCATCTCGTAAACGTGCCGAGAACGGATTAAGTTCTTTGGCATGACGGTACACACTGGCGGCAGCATAGATACGACCCCTTGCAATCTGAACAAATGCAAGCATCGACCACGCAGGAACACAGCGCGGAAACGCAGTGACAATCCTGGAAAGAACAGACACACTCGCAAATGAACGGCCAGCGTCTACATAACACAATGCCAACTGTATTCCAAGCCCTATTCAAAAGCACTCAGATACACAATGGCGCACGAGTCTACAGAGATGTGAACAGCTGTCAGATTACGGTAAAAAAGAGGAAAAATCCGGGGAAAACGAGGCAGTTGAATGACAATGTTTTTGACTTATGACTTACCGATGGAATGCGGCCTCGTCAAGGCAGCTTGCTCTACAATCGACAGCGTTGCAAAGTGATCCTGATAATTGGCGCATCGAGAGACAGTGTCGACAATATCCGCAAAGACTGCCAAATTCGCCGACACTGCCACAGCAAACTTATCAGTAAAACAAACATCTGAAGAATTGAAGTATATACAAATAGAGACACAAGAGCAAACAAATGAATGGCGTGCGGGTCATCAAACAGACCAATCAGACTCAATTTTACCCGAGGTTGGAGTAGTTGACAAATTTTTGTCATCGTCGTCAACGTCAAGAAACACCCGGATGTCAAACTTCGTTTCAGCAACTACTATACTCCACAGCCCACGTATGTATAAACCTTTTTGCAATCGACGCCTGCCAGAAGCACCACCAGGGACGCCGGACATTTTTCGCACAGGAACATCGAACACAAGTGAAAAATCACCTGAATTAAGGACGAAATTGGAAGGCATAGAGGGGAAAAAGGAGAGACGCTGAGAAATTGTAAAATTAACACAGCTTGAAAAATATCCAATAGAAAATGCGAACGTTGTGACAAAGACAGCCGCATAGGAGATTGCTAATTGAGTATTCAACCAACAAAGGATAACAGAAAACCCGTTGATTGTGGTCGGTTCGTGCAAAGATACAAAAACCGTAAAGAAAAACTCGATAAAAATGCCAACAAAGGTACAGTACAGGATAGATTTCCGTTGACAGCACGTAAAAGAGCATGAAACAATCCGAAGCAAACCCAGAAATCTGGTTCAAGATTAGGTGAAGATGCCATATCGGATATTGCAAGACGAGCTGCTTCAGGGTTAAGCGGTGATTCCACATTGGATGAAACGAACGCGCTTAGAATAGCCAATGCGTCAGAGTTAGATGAAGCCGCGCATGCTGCAGTAAACATGACGGAAGCGTGGCCGTTGAACTGACTAATGCACTGAGGAAATGAAAAAATTTCAATATCACCACATGAATACAGATCAAAACAAAATACAATCAGACAAAAGGGTAACCGGCAAAAAAAAGAGCAAGCATTTCAAAATAAAAAGGGAAGACGAAAATAAGAAAAAATCAGAAAATGCGGACGAACCTGCTGTCGGGACAATTCTGGATCAACAAAGAGTGCCCAATAGTAATACTCGGGCAAATTTTGCAGTCGATCAGCATATTCAATGCTTGACGAAACAGGAGCGATCGTCCTGCACACGGACAAGAGAAAATTGACGCAGCGCAGCTGTTGATAAAGGCACCGATTAACGATTACGGTGTAATAATAATGTTGAGTAAAACGGGAGTTTACCGATTCGACACCAGTATCAGTATCGAGGAAAATTTTTAAGCACAATGACAGGGATTCAGACGAAGGTTTTGCAACTAGGACTGGCCATTGATGATGAAACAATGCAATCGGAGCGAAATCTGATACAACGGCTTCGCAACTCTGCAATGTGATCGGTAGCATGTGGAAAGAGGATGTAAACAACAAAGTAATCGCGAGAAGTAGACGATCGGCCAGACTATACTGGCATGAAAAGCCACGCTGAAAAACAACGTGTGAAGTCGAGCAACAAGAGAATTGAAGGACAGAAAAGCAGACAGCTACCAAATACAAATGAAGATTACAACAGGAGAAAGACTGAACAGGTTAATATCAAACAGCATGTGTAGAGCCGAAAACAGCGACATTTCCACATCGAAAAGTTACCAGAGTAAAAAAATCCAACGAGGTTCCAGTAAAAACCCAGATTGCTACCTGCAGTGCCTGTTGAATTGACATTTTGGCAACATCAACGTGTCCAGTATCGACGTCAATATCGATTAAACGGAGCATAAACGAAACATCTGCGGGAACAGCATCGATTGCGCGCAATATGACACTTCGTCGCGAGTCATAATCACAAGGAGTAAGGTCAATTAGCACACGCCAAAGCGCTGGACTGTCGTTGGTACAGCGAAGAGCCACATTACACAGGCTCAACACTTCCTCTTGAGAAAGTTTGGAACCTGTATTTTTCAAACAGCGTGTTGGCAAAAGCATGGCCAAAAGACGACGTAACCGAGTTAAAAAAAATAAACAGATCGGGAAGATACGAGGAAGCCCGTCTATATGGTGTAAACATGCAAAGACAAACAAAAACAAGGGCAACGTAACCGCGAAAAAAATTCGTTGAACACTGCGGAAAATATAGATTACCCATTTGTAAAACTGATAGATAAACGGTCCACAAGGTGACGCTGCCAGTGTTGGCATCGACGGCCCTGGATAAGATCGGAATAACCGACTCAACAGGTCGATGACGAGACGATTCCGCTACGCATATGGCATGACGTAACCAGAGATCGGGATTGGACGGATCTTCCCGCAGCATTTCTTCAGACATGGGATGACTGTCCCTGACTCCGCAACCATCAGTAAAATATCGGTCTGTTTCGGGATCTTCTTCGAGCGATAAAGCTTCAGTCAAGGTATTGATAACAATGGCGAACTGGACAATACAGATGATTAAAATTACCACTTCAACAGTAAAAGGAATGCAACAACGAAAAAAGTGGATTACCATTGCCGAATGGTCGTCGTTATCAAGCGGCCTTTGCTCCACTGCGACGAATTCGCGTAATTTTTCGTCAGAATCATCATCATCAACCATCCCCGATTGACGAATATCGATAGGGCTTTCGACATTTGACGATGCAACTCTGCGTTTCGGATCCTGGAGTTGCGCGATGACTGCATTAACCGGGGCTGAGGGGGCCAGTGTAGGCTCAACGAAGTTGCTCTTCAAAGCAACACTTGAGCCTGACGTTGAAATGTGCAACTGTTTGCAGGAATCGTCGTTACAATGGCCGAATAGAGCGAACTGACAAATAGTGGAATTGGGAGAGGGATTGTGGATACGATGCTGAGAGCGTAGACATGTCAACGGGCTAACGTATCGAAACTCGCGAACCAGATCAGTAGAGTCCGACGCGACGCTGTTGGATAAATATTCCGCATGGGCAACATCACCAGATGATTCTAAGGGCATGATGAATTCTGAAGCAGCCAATTTCAACTTGTCAACTGCAGCCGCAACATCAACAGTGCGTTCGGGTTTGCTTCGGTCCTCGACGTTAACCTAATGCCATGGAAACTTTTAGAGAGCAAATCCCAGAAAACGATATCGAGACGGCATAACGATCAAACAAGATAAACATAATTAAAACCGAATTCTCAGGTACAACGAGGATCTACCGTGTCACGAGTATCCCGGGGATTGATAGAAACAGCAACAGCATTTGATTCGGGAGCCTAAAATCAGAGAAAGCATTATTTTGAAAAGCCCAAACAGAAATAACATGACGCTGAGCGCAGTACAGGCAGTGGACGCGGCGCTGACGTCAGGTTGTCGGTAGACTGGTTGGATAGTGTTGACAGTTTCACACGTGCTTGGACAATTTCCACGCCGCACCGATCTATCATATTAGACAGACGAGAAGATTGCTCCTTCACGATGGTTAGGCGCGTGCGAAGCATCGCTCGCCGATTTACCAGCAATAAAATCTGAATCGACGCAATAAGTTGAAAAGCAACGACACGAACCGAAGAACAAACGATAATGCAGCAAAAAAGGTTCACTTGCAAATCCGTCTACCTGCTCATTTAATTGTTTTATATCGTTAGCGCGTTGTAAGTGCAGCAATGTTGGAGTTGATGGGACATCAATAACAGTACCCTGACTGTTTCCCTGCTGACGTTGGCGTTTGGTCGAATCCGGCACGGGCGTATTCATAAACGGTTGGGGACGTTTTCTAACAGTAGGAGCCAGAGACGGACCCGATGGATTAGGCTGCGAGATGACATTATTGTCATTATTGCTGTTAGCCGCCTCCGCAGCAGCGATTTTTTGCCTAAAAACCGGTTTAGACAATGATTTGTAGAAAGACATCATTAACTGGAAAAAATACAAAAACCGGAATATAGTGCCAGCTCATTCACAGCGTAGACGGTAAGATACAAAATCGTTGACAATCATGACCTGAGCAATTCAACAGATGACTTGATGCGATGTAAATGATGAGCCCCGTTATTGATGTTGGCAGACCCAGATGACCGCAAAGCAGCTCCACTTTCTTCACTGTCGTCGTCGGTCATCTCTTCGTCATCCTCAATATGAATTACGAATCGGTCGTCCGGCTTGCGAGCAACCGCTGGAATGTTGGTTGAGCTTTCGAGAGATACAGAGCGAGGAATCACCCTGCTAGGAGATCTAGGAATTTGAAGCGCAGGCCTTGGAGTAATCCCCTACCACCCCAACAAACGTCAATAGAATAAAACCAAAATTCGTGACGAAACCTACATTAGCAGAGGTTGAAGCCGTCGGTGTCGCACTCAAAACTGGGCGTCTAGGCAACCCCGCTGGTGAAACAGCGACCGGCTTTACAGGAGGTGAAACATCCGGTAAGGTTGCGGAAGCCGAGATGGTGGTGGCGGTGTCGGCAGATGGCAAAGACAACGGTTGGGCTTCGGGTGTGAAAGGCGCCGCCGCAGCGCTGACAACGCTAAAACAAAATCAACGAAATTCCATAATTGCATTTCTATGATAAAAACCTTGAGAGAAACCGGGCAGCTTCAGAATTACCATCTGGGGCGACTTCTTGCACGCGGGCTGACATATCTGAGGTCGAACGACGCAATGGTTTTGATTGCAGAGCGCGACGTTTGAGTTCAGCAAGCTGGTCATCAGTCATTTGGGAGGAATTCGGCGGAGGAATTTGAGAGGCCAAGGGAATGGAGCGCGGGCTGGCGCTCCGTCGGCGATCAGCGAACGGAGGGCTATCTTCAGCAAAGGGTCCGAAGCGATTCTATTCAAAACGAAACACAATTAGAGAACAACACTGATGCATCGCGACAAACAACGAAAAACGCAGTAAGACCCATGACAGGAAATTCAGAAAAATAATGTACCTAAACAACAAAAGAATAGATTGATCATTTAAATGAAAAAGACTCTTTACTGGTGGAGATCTTCGACGATCGGGAGATATAGGACGGAATACGGGTGGATAATGAGAATGAAAAGCAGGAACTTCAATTGAAGGCAACGGCATACGTTGGCGACCTCCATACGGAGGCTTAATCGTATACTTGGGAAACGGGAGTGGTGGAGCCTCAGGAGCATCGTACCGTCTTGATGGGGCCATAGAATATGGATCGTCTGCATGAAAATAGGAAAATGAACCAGTAAATCAATTTGATGACGCCACACGAAAAAAACACGGCATACACAATGAAGACTGAAACATAGCTGATTCAGGTTGCTGCGACCAATGCATCGACGGTCTTTGCGAGTACTCTGAGGCCGGACGATCCGGAAAACGATCAAGAGGTTGATGCTGCATCAAAACTTGGTCGACATCGTCCGGAAATATAGGCTGCTGATGGAAATCGTCCACCTCGCTATCGGATAATTCTCCTTCTTCCTTATCATCTTCAGTTGAAGGCACACCAGACTGTGAAGTCTTCCGAGTGCCTAAAATGTTTGGGTAAAAACGATATCATAAATGTGAAAAATTCCAACCTGGAGAAGCCTCAGGTTTCTGTGGTTCTCTTGCAGGTGCGCTAACGTAGCGAACAACAATGCAAGTGGGGTCGATAACCTTGAGCGACATTTCCACGGACGACTCATTACTGAACTCCACGATGAACACTGCCCTACAAAGTCACCATTAACGTTGATAACTAACGACATACAAATGGCAGAAATTTAACGAATGTTTATCGATCACGTGAGGAGAATGAAGTAGAAAACCAATAACTGATAAAAGGGACTTGATGGAAGTAAACAAAAACGATTAACGTTGCATATGGTACCTATTGGACTTCATTCCTTCACATCTGATAATGTCTCCGCAACTATCGAGTATGCGGCGACATTCTTCTTCCGAGCCCTCTTCAAAAAACGTGACGAAAACCGCACGATCTGCTATGATACTGCTAGCTGTGTTGATACCGGATTGTGGAGTATNGATTAACGTTGCATATGGTACCTATTGGACTTCATTCCTTCACATCTGATAATGTCTCCGCAACTATCGAGTATGCGGCGACATTCTTCTTCCGAGCCCTCTTCAAAAAACGTGACGAAAACCGCACGATCTGCTATGATACTGCTAGCTGTGTTGATACCGGATTGTGGAGTATTATTCCTGGGAAAAGCGTCTAACGAAATGCGATTACGCTTTTTTGAAATGCTTTTAGGAACGGATATTGAGCCGGTCAATCCGAAACGACCAGAAGATACATTCGTAGAGCCGGGTTTGGCGTCAGAGATGGCAGAGTTTGACGAAGTCACAGGAGCTGCATTGGATCTGGGAGTTGCAGATGATATTCTGGGATCGCTAAGCGGAATCGAAATTGAGGCTGGATCACTGCGATTAACCTTCTGAGTTACCGACGCTGTTTGCCACGGTTGCGGCTCTTCGCCAGGGTTCGAGGTTGAAACCACAGGTGGGTGAGCAGTTGCAGCATTAAAATTCGAAAATGAAACAACAGAATCCTTGGAAAATTGTAAAGGCGTTTGATTCGACGCTTGAAAAGAGCCGCTCTGAGGGGATTCAATTTCTTCAACCGAAACTGACAAAGCCGAAGGCGACGATGGTAGAAGCGAAGCGCGAACTTGATCTTTTGCAAAAACGGCCGGAATGGGATCGCTGCTACAGAAGCCTGTAATCCGCTCGTTGATAGACTCTGGTCTTACTGGAGAGCGGTCAGATGTACGAGCAGACGGAACACCGTTTTGATCAGCTTCGACATGTGGAATTGAAGCGGGTGGAGAAGTCATTGGACGGGTGAATTCCTGTCCAGAAGTGGCAGACGATACCCTGGGATCGCTGAGAGGGATAGAAATGGAGGCTGCACTACTAAAACCAACATTTTCTGGAGATTGATGACCGTTCAGGGCGACCCACGCTATCGGACTCGGAGAAGCGTCTTCGGCGGAATTCGGAATCGCCACAACAGGTTTCGCAGTTGTTGCAGCAGAATTCTTGAATAATTCTGAAGATTTCCGAGTTATCGCTGGGGGAATGACCACCTGTGCGGAATCCAAGGACTCAACGGGACATGATGCAGGCGTCTGTGATGAGAAAATAGAAGCGCGAACTTGGTCTCTTAGAAGGGCCAAATCGGGGGCATTGCTACCCATGCCCGAGATCCAATTGTTGTTGGAAACCAGTCCTCCAGGCAAGGAATAGATGCGGGTGGCGTTCTGGCCTCGTGTTTAATTAAATGAGATGGAGATTGATGCGCACCGACACCGTCCACTAAATACCGGTTACACAGACACACAGGGATGATAGGAGGCCGCATCGACGGACTTCATTGACACCGGACCTGCTCGCGGCCAGGAATCCATTTCAGGGCGTCCTACCAATCTATCAAGGCCTTTCTATCTGTGTTTATTTAATACTACTTCATGTCAAAAGCAGCAAGACTGACAAGTTTAGCAAAAACAACATGCATTTATGTCATTCAAATCCGGTTTTGATTTGAGTTCGAAGGAACAGGCGAGTTTATGTATATAACTTGGCAACCACTTTTCAATTGCAAACGTATGCGCCTTTCGGTTGAGGGCAAAAATCGGTAGTAACGCCGGTTATCGGGGGCTTTAACAGGTATGTGTCTTATGTTTTGAAGTTTAATACCAAGGTATATGTTTGCTATTGCGATACGAATTTGATGTTTTTTACCAAATTGAAACTTTGGATATACAGTGGTGTGTACAACAACGAACAGGACATCTCGTGTACAACGAAGACAATACGGTAGTGGTGTTATTATTCTATCGCGAATAGGGCTGTCTCAGAGTGATCTTATCTCTGTTCTCGCCCTTATCTGACACACAGGCTGGCTAAGGCTTTTCGATATAAACATTAATATGTTGGACAGTGAATACGACTTTGACTTGGCCTTGTTTTGTGTTTGGTTTGCCCATGTATATGAGCTACCGACTCCGCTCTTGCAGATATGTTAATTGCTTTCCAAAACTGATTTCGAGAACTAGACCTGCATTGTTGAGAGGTCTACCATAGGTCAGGGGTCTGGATCTGTGGTCATTGCAAAATTTATTAGTGATGACTGATGAATGATGGTCCAGAGAGAGGCCTTAAATGACTAAACGCCCTATGATGACAAATTCAACAAAGCCGTTCACTATTGTTCCAGTGTAATGCCAACCACAAATATCGAGCTGGTGAAAGAAGCGTCGTCATCGCATCTCGTAAGTTCTGCATGATATGGCGACAACAAATGGAATGTGGAAGGTCATGAATTACCGTTCTGATGAGGCCGAGATCGAAGAGGCGCATCTAAAAGCGGCTAAGTGGAAAACGGTGGGTAATGATGCCTCGTTCAGTGTGCGTGGACAGAAAGAAAAGAAAGTCTACGACAAATAAAAGCAGCCAACATTAGAGAGAAAAGAAAGGCTACGACAATAGAGAAACTGATAATAATAATGACAACGTGCGGAACCTGTGTGAGAAAATCGGGTACATTGCTCGCAACTGCCGAGAAGTTCTAGTAAAGGACGGCACGTCACCTACGAACACGAAGGCATTGCATGATGAGGTGAGACCATCGGGTTGTCTTGTGTTATGTCATAAGCGCTGTTAACCCATGCGTGAAAGCTTTTTATGAACACAAGCAAATGCATGATGGTTTAGCCATAATTAAGCGCAACATGCGGACACAGCAGTTTGATATCCGAGAGATTGATATTCCCAGCTAATGTGAAGCTGTGCGACAGAAACCAGAAGAGACTTTCTCTCAACACGATCGAAATTCAATATTGTTGTACAGATCATATGACAGCAGACATTCTAACGAAGTCACTGGGTGAGACTTATTTCGGAAATATCGAGACCAAATTATGGTAACGTTTGAATCGAATGTAGAGCAGGTGGGACTCTTAATCTGATATCGGGCGCACCGGTAAATGTTGAATAGAAAAATTGAGTTTATTTTCCCGACAGAATACAATAGAGTACCCAAAACGATAATTTAGTGACTCACGTCAAAACTACAGACGCCAAATTGAGCGATAGTGGTAGATGGTTAATTGGTAACGATAATTAGTAGTATAGAAGAGTGCAGTTTATTGTCACTGATGATGTGCTTAAGACACATAGTTGAGTCACGCTTATCAATGACTCAACATTAATTAAGCGGAAGATGAAAATATCGCCTGACGGTTAACACGCACCTCCGCTATTGAATCTGGAGCTTGTTTGGTGTTCAAAATCTTGTGTCGGTGTTGTGTCGGTGTGTTTCGAACTTCTGCTCGCTCAATGGTTTTGTAAAAGGTCCGCAATCATTGTTTCAGTTGGGCAGTATACGACTTTGATCCGGCCTTCCTTGATCTTTTCCCGAAAATGGTACTTGATATCCACATGTTTGGTTCTTGACTTATTGCAGTCGTTTGTTTGAAGAAAGATCGCTCCCTGGTTGTCCTGATGGAGGATGGACCTCTTGTTTGTGATGATACGTAGTTCCGCTAATAGGTCTTGCAACCAGATCGCTTCCTTTGTGGCGTCACATGCGGCCATCCGCTTTCTGCTTTGTACTTTTCCATGAAATAGTATTGTTGCCTATTTTGTAAATCCATCCAGTCGTCGATTTGCGGTCGTTTTTGTCACCGGCAAAATCGCTGTCGGCGTATCCTTGGATAGTTGATGAACCTTTTGTAAAGTGAAGTCCGAGTTCTTGTGTACTTGATAATTTTCTGGATTGCTCTCCACAGATTTGGTGATGGTGATGTAACATAGCGGCTGACGCAGTTGACAGCGTACGCTATATCCGGGCGGGTTGCATTTGCAAGATACATCAGGCATCCGATCGCCTCTCTTATCGGGTACTTGTTCGGGGTCGAGTGGTCATTGCTATCGGGTTCCGGATTGTGTCCGGGGTCGTAAGTCACCGCCATTGGTGTGTAGGTCGGCTTACACTGGTCTTGTCCAAACTTGCCAAGGTCTTTCATTTTGAATGTTTTGCCTAGGGTTGATGATAATTGTTGAATTGCAGAATGATCGGCGCCGGTTATTATCAGGTCGTCAACGTAGGTTCCGATTAGAATCAATTTCGCATCTTGATTTTTGTACCATATACAGGGTTATTTCTTCGATTGCATGAAGCCTTGGGCCTGGATGAGAGTAAACAATGACTGTTGCCGTTCTCTTCCTGTTTACTTAACAAAGCCTTATACGGCCTTAAGCAAGAGGAAGAAAATGGCAACAGTCATTGTTTACTCTCATCTAGGCCCAAGGCTTCATGCATTCGAAGAAAGACTATGCGAATTGTTAGTCCTTGCTCGGTGAAAGATTTTGTGGCTAAGAGGGTCATAGTCAATCTTGGCACAAAGAGAACGTTTTTGATGGTGATGGGAGGGCTACTATCGATGATCAGGTTCCCGTTTCCATGTGCTAGTATTGTC
>OUQQ01000335.1:0-21348 GCA_900404475.1 Spongospora subterranea | reverse complement strand
TCGTTGTCACTCTTGACGACGAATTATATGGTACTCGAGCGAAGGATAACTGGGTAAAGACTTGGCTTCCAGGAAGACTGATAGGGAGGGCCAGTCAGCGGATGTACTCTGCGACGCCTTTTTTCGATTGCATCAGATTTCGAAGATGCCAGAAAGGGCAGTCCGAAAATGTGGTGAAATTGTTGCAGATATTGCAAAACTTTGAAGGAAATGATAGATCTTCTGGTATGGTGTAACATCATAGGCCTTGAGGTTTTAAGTAATAAACCGCTACCGATCCAATGAAAGAACCGATGCCCCCTTTGACCTAAAATGGTCCAATGTGATTTCCAAATTAACGTTTGAACAATGAGAGAACATTGTGATCGAAAACCACGATATCATATCGGGCAACGAACCTCAACTTGTGAGAGTCGCTTAAGGCGACTAAAATCGTTGATGTGATTCATCAAAAACGTCAACGTATCGCCCATCATTAGGAGAATCTGGCCATAACGATCCACGGTGTTTTTATTGGAATCGTGTGATGATTGGGAAGCGGTCGCCAGCGCGTCATCAATATAAATTGCAACAAATCGTATTTTATAAAACCTCAAAGTCTTTTCACTTGGCTACGAGTCGGGTTTTCTAGCCGCAACCTTCTGGGCGAACTCGACGGCAAGCTCCTTTTCAACGATTGTTTCGGGAAGACGCCGATGCAATCGATACTTGCGC
This sequence comes from Spongospora subterranea, assembly GCA_900404475.1. Classification (NCBI taxonomy): domain Eukaryota; phylum Endomyxa; class Phytomyxea; order Plasmodiophorida; family Plasmodiophoridae; genus Spongospora; species Spongospora subterranea. The sequence continues at coordinate 20,634 of OUQQ01000335.1, read as the reverse complement.
GTGGCAAACTCGGTAAGCGCCCTTCCAGTCCACGCTTGTACGCATCGCGGAAAACCGTTCGGTCAACCGGAACGAACGACGTATTCGCGCAATCGGAATTGCGTCCAAGGTATGTGGCAGACGCTCCTGCATGCTGGCGCAAGAGCAGCCGCACTCATTTCGGCAAATGCGCTTGGTGTATGGTGTCCTTCTTCATTCAATTTCCGAATAAACTGGCTCAAAAAAAGCCAGAAATTGTACGAAATAGCTGAATTGGCAGCACTAGGGACATGTCCCTGTCATTACCAAGACCTTACTAGCTACGAAAGTGTGTACTGATCAAGGCTGCGTCGTATCAAGAATCAAGTTGGAAAAATTATCGTAATGGCGCACAAGCACAACGACCTCCACTAAATTGTAAATCACATCGTTTCCGGCACCCCGTCGGCCGGCAACTGTAGGAAAAACTCCTTGCCTGGGCTTTTCAGTTTCCCAGACCACGACGACCCCCAGCCTTTTTTCATTAACCGATTGCCCGTTCAACACCATTTCGGCTTTCTTGGCCTCCCACCTGGCTGATTAAGCATCTGTAATCTTCATAATAACGGAAAGAGTCTGATGGCTGACACAAGTGTGTCGCGCACGGTGTAAAAATCTTAAACAGGTCCGCTTTTCGTCCAAAACTTGTTGGTAATACGCTTTTCGTACTTTTCCACGAAACCATATTAGGCTGGAGTCCTGCATTCGATTACAGTCATGACTTGATTTGCTTCGGCGACCGAATGCGTTGCAATTACAGCATTTCCTTGTTTCTTTTTCGTTGAGAATCCGTTTCTCGTCGGTATTCCTGTTCGCGAAGTAATAATGATGCACGTCGTCATAGCTTGGAGGTAAGGTTCGTCCAACTGTAAGTGCCGCAATCGTATGTCGTATCGTTTGTCTTTCACGTTGATCAGTATAGCAGATGCCAGTTCAGAATCGTCGACATCTTGTCCGGCTAGTCGAGTCGTAAGGTCAGATTAGGTGCTTCTTCGTGCCGTCCTTCTTGTTGAACATTTTGTTGGTGAAGTCCTGCTTCATGTACTGCACATGTGAGAATGTCCTGGCTCTATGGGAATGCTCTAGTGCATTCCAAGCGTCGGCTGGAGTCTTGCATTTGATCACTTGATTTGCTTCGATGTTGTTAACAATTTTGGCGAAGCAAGCGTCGTTTTAGAGCTCGTTGTGTGATGGGCTCAATTCTACTATGTGCCACAGCCGTGTGGATTTCAATACGATTTCGTGGACATGTACGAAACAAAAAGCCGTGACATTATCAACCGAATACATGGCGGCACGTGACGCCGCAAAGAAGCAATCTGGCTGCAAGACCTCTTAGCTAAATTACATATCACACACAAGACATCTGTTTTCCGCCACGATAACCAATTGCGATATTCCTCCAAACGAACGACTGTAACAAGTAAAGAATTAAACATATAGACATCAAATACCATTTCATCCTTAAAAGATCAAGGAAGGCCAAAACAAAGTCGTACAGTATTGTTCAACTAAAACGATGATTGCGGACCTTTTTACATAACCATTGACCGAGCAGAAGTTTGAAACACATCGACACACGATTTTAAACACCGAACAAGCTCCAGATCCAATAGCGAAGGTGCGTGTTAACCGGAAGGCGATATTTTCAACTTCCGCATTATTCACGATGAGTCGTTTATTGGCATGATTCAATACGATACACAATTCCCTTCTTACTGTAATACAAATCATCTACACATTCTGTTTTCTTTTTCCACTCAACTACGGTGTCGGTTTGTCCGAGTGGTCTAAGGAGCTTGACTTGAAATCAAGTTGGCTATGCCAGCGTGAGTTCGAACCTCACAGCCGACTATTGTTTTGTTAAAGTTTTGGGAAGCGTTGTGCAAATAAAATGTACTCAGAAACCTGTGTCTCCATTGAAACTTAATCGATCCAAAAACTTTTTAAGTTTTTTTGCAAAGATTGATGATGATCGCGAGTACGTGTGCAGGTGTAGTTTGATATTTCTCAGAAGTCTTTTATGGTTCACAGCAATGGGCGTGTTTAGCTGTTAGCCAAACAACGGTTGGTTATCTATTTTGCGAAGATTTCTGATGAGCAAAAGCAAGTGAAAACGAGGTTGTGTTGTCAGTTCCCAAAAGTTAATCCGGAGCGTCGTCGGAATCAGGAAACGGAGAATAACGCCAACTCATGAGGTTCGCAGATCTGCTCGCTTGTTTGCACGATCCATTGATTCTGGCTTTCGTTCGCCGGCGCACAATGCTACTGGACCAAGCAGACCATAATCATTGGATGAATATCCAGACATGACGAGATGGTCAAATGCACTACCAGCTGCATCAAATGCGAGGATTATGCCACGGATCCGCCATCAAACTGTAAAGAAGCAACTAAACGGGGTTAGAGATCCATTTGGAAAGAAACGACACGAATACTGAAACCTAGAACAAACATACAATGTGAAACTGCGCCTGGTTGTTGAATGAATGTTTGGAAGACCGTGCAAGTATTCCGTATATGGCCACTCACGGCATCACCGATCCACGCCGTAAACCTATTCCGGTCACGCGGTCCAAAAACGAAAACTCGAAAAACGTCCCAGAACTGTCGCTAAAATCCGTTTCAGGATGATCCTGGGTTTCCTAGCCGTTATTGCCGCCTTATCAGCGAATGCTGCTCTAATAAGTATCATCACATGGAATTGCACAGTCGATCAATGAATTCATTCCTCATTTAGCTGATCCCAGTCCCGATGGCGAACAGGTGTCCCATCTAATAGATATATTAGATAATTCTGTCGCCAATACAAGTAAGTACTTCATTTGAAACCATCACTATAATCATCAACTTTGACGGCGGTTTTCAGGCCAGTTCGATGATCTGCCTCGTACCCTAGTAACCCGACCCATTGTGCCCAACCTTGTCTCATTCACACCAAATACCGAACGTACAGAATCCTGGGATTTCTTAGAGATCCAAGTTCCTGCCAACATATCTCCACGCTTGTTGCTGTCGTTGAGCTCTGTCGCCAGTATGTGTCAATCTCGCCAAATAATTTGGCCAAGCCATACGCAATCCGTATTCAGGGAACTTAAATCGTGCACTCATCGACAACATCAAGCTTTACGGGTCAAGTTGGAGGCGTTCGTGATCGGTTCATTGCACATGTTCTTTATTCTAATCATTTGTGTGACAGCGATACCGATAGTGATGATTCCTCTCATGTTCCTTGGATTGTGCCTTTTACAAATACAACCACTTCTGGGATTACGACTTATGGCGTGGGGCTTCGTGGTCCTGTCCATGTACACTCTAGCAGAGTTCGTTGTGTGGCATAGTGAGAATGATAATCGAGAGCTTTCTCAATCATCTCGTATATTTCGTTTTCTAATGAGTGAGTGCTGATGACATATCGTATATTGCATGATCAGATTTCTTACTTATGATGAATAGGTTCCCATACGTCAAAATGGATGGGTTTCCCCATATTGGCACTTTCACCCCTTTTCATTTTCAGGTTGGCCCTGACTTTGCTGTTCTCGCCAAGTCTACTTTACCGTGCGGTTGGCCAAGTATCCATGGCGTTCTCCTATTGTCTGATGTACATCGCCGTCCTGCAGTTGTGTTTCTGGATTGCTGTGATATAACCCTAACACATATGCGTATCATATCAATATTGCTGCTGGGTATCCCAATTTTGACTCTATTCTCGATAAAGCACGTATCCTTCATCATCTTAAAGGACTCTGTTCATTATCCACCTCCAGGTATGTGCAGTTTGTTTCTGCCACAAGGAGAGAAAACCCATTGTACTGGGATTTTCATACGAACAGTTTGTCACGCTTGTCAACGAAGAAATTGCATCTGGTTCTGAACAAGGCTAATGTGTGTACCTCGGGCACGGCGAGGCTATTTGCCTAACCGCGAGCGTTTAAACGACGTATGATTATGAGAACAACATCATGAGACAGCATCGTCATCTGATGTCGATGTAAATCGTGGACCTTGCCTTGAATCAATTGGCTTAACAAGCGTGACTTCGAATGTCACCGCCAACTGATTCTTTTGTTAAGAATACTTGGAGTCGCAAGAAATCGAGGAGCCGGAACGCTTTCGTTGGCCGGCGTGACTCGCATGACCAGTGCTATCGGCCAGCCAAATCGTCATCCTCCGCGTATGAGGATGACCAAATGCACTACTGAAGCCGGATGAAACCGGATGAAGGTGCCAGAGATCCGCCATCATCGGGGACGTGATGGGTTGGACCATCAGAGAAACTGCGCCAGGTTGAATTAATTTCTGACATTATTCCTTGTCCCTACCCAGAAAACCGTCCCATCGCTCTCTTGGAATTTCAAATTAGATGCAGTTCAGGATGGTCTTGGCGTTAATAGCCGTTATTGCCGCCTTATCAGCCAATGCTGTTCTAATAAGTACAATCACATAAAAATTGCACAGAGGATCAATAATTTGTTCCCACAGCTGATCCCAGTCCTGATAACGAACGGGCGTCCCATATACTAGATATATTGGAGACTTCTGTGTCCAGTTCAAGTAAATACATGATATGACTATTCATACAATCCTTGACGACGGTTTTCAGGTCAACAAATCCATTTCGATGATTCGCCTCCTATCCAAACCATCGCGCCCAGCTCGGTCGCCCTCTCACCTAATACCCAGCGTACGGAATTTAACATTTCTACTCAATGTTCATCTCGACTTGTTCAGAAGAGTCTCCAGTTCCTGCTGATCTTGGTCCACGCTGGTTGTTGTTGTTGAACTCTATCACCAGTATGTGTTGAATTACGCCACATGTTTGGTCACACCGCCTTACTAGCGTCGTATTCAGTTGCCTTCCATCGTGTGCTCGTCGACAACGTTCTGATTTTGACACCAATCTTTGACCGTTAGTGAATCGGTTCATTGCACGTATCCTTGGTTTTCATTGCTGTGTGGCAGTTTTACCGATAGTGATAATTCCTCTTATGTTGGTCGCCTTTTTTTCTTTGCTATTTCTACCAGAGTTCGGATTGATATTGTTGATCTGGAGCTTCGTGGTCCTGTCCGTAACTACCTTTGGTAAGTTCTTTGTGTGGCGCAACTATGGAAGTCTTGCTCGAGACCCTAATCCTCCCGCTCGTATCTTTCGTTTGCTAACGAGTATGTGATGATGACAAATCGTGTATTGCATAATCAGATCCTTTGTTTGTGCTCAATAGGTCCCCATTCGTCAAAATGGATGGTTTTTCCAATAATGGCCGTTTCACCTGTATTCATTCTCAAAATGGCCCTGATCCTGCTTTTCACGCCAAACCTGTTCTATCGTATTGTTGCCCAAATTTATGTGGCCGTCGCCTTTTTTATGATGTTCATCGCCGTTCAGCAAATATTAGTCTGGTTTGTTTAAGTGCGACGTTGACTTAAGTGCACATTATGTCAGTATTTCTGCTGGTGTCGTAATAAAACACCGTTTTCTTAAAATCTGAGGAGATTATGTTCAAATTCGGCTCTACATATCAGAGAACAGTTTTGGTACTGCCACAAGCAGCAGAGGCGAGCGTGGTGCTACTGGATTTTTGAGCAAATCAGTTTGTCAGCAGAGAAATTGCAGCTGGATCTGAAGACGGAAGATGTGTGTACGGGTCATATTGCCCAAATTAAACTTAGTTTGGCCTGAAGATGCACAATATCGGGTACAGGGAGACTGTTCCCTCACCGTCAGGATTAGGTATTCACGAGACATCAACGTTTTCGGTGAAACCGGATGCCGACTATAAATCTCGAGCTCCTCATCAATGGAGCTTGACGTCAAGACAAATTGGCGATGCCAGCGTCAGGCGCCGAACGACCGATCGTTTGGCGCACGTTCACAATTTTTTTTGGCAAGAATCAGGATCCTGATAGCGTTTGGACTCCAATGTAACGCGCTAACAAAGCTACTGCACGAGGCAGACTATCATCCCGAGATTCTAGGCAAAACATTTGCGGTAGCTGAGGTAAATAATGATGCAACAGATCCGCAATCAAACCCTTTGTACAGGGTTTATGAACAAACAGTAAAAATGGGACAGAATGGAAAGCTTTGATGGATGAATTGGTTTGAAAAAAAAGCAATAAAAAGGGAAGTCTGTGTCTATGTGAATCTGTCGACTGTTGTTGAACTTGATGTTCGGAATATCGTACTGCACAGATTGTTGCGTCGCACAGAATGTATTACGTATTTGGCCTGGCACTGCACACATGGCAGATCGACGCCGTATATGCCTTTGTCTAAAGCGCTTTCAAATTCTGGAGCCAAGTCGTGAAAGGCTTTTAACATTGTGCCGCTTTGCAACTCCGGCTAGTTGTATCGTCCAAACGTGATCACAACTCTGATCCTTTTGCCATGATCAAGAATGCTTCCGAGAACGATCCAAAGCGGCCGTGGTCGATCCCTGAATTGAAGCAGTTCACGATCAAAGAGCCAGTAGGAAGAGGCACCCCAAAAACCTAAAAAAAAATGATTTTATTGGAAGCTTTGTTGAATCGAATCGCGAAAGCAAAACACGCTGGAGGGGCACAGGATACTTCTCCAAATCAATTACTCCAAGAATTCCTTGCTCGAAATACGAAAGGAAGAAGCGGCGAAGACTAGTACATGCAAAGCCAAATTCGTTGCGAATTCGGACAGTTTCCGAACTGGAGAGAATTTCTGAACTGCTCGATGTTGTATTTGATAAACCAACTCAAGACTAAAACTCTGCAGCGTTGTGCTGATTGTTTCTCTCCAATATATTCAGACATCGCAAGGAAGCTAATTTAGATGGCAAAGTTACTTTTCGTGTGCTGAACTCAAGAGTATAAAAATTAGCTGTATTGATTGTATTGGCAGAGCGCACAACTGCACGACATCGGTTTGTGAATCGGCAACCCTGCAGTGGATCAGCACTGCACTCAAAGAATTGCTCATTTCTCGTATTGAGAAAGAGCCATGTATCACGCCTCAACTGTCGCTTTGATCATTTCAAAAGCGCTTTTGAAACCTCTACAAACAAAACTTGAAAGCGCCGACATGCGCAACTTGAGAGAGTGGTTTCGAGCGCAATGACTTCGGTAGGAAACCGTCTTGTTGTTTACTGTTCTCCGCTCCGTAATAACCGTCTTGTCGATTCAACCCGACCATGGCATTCTCACTTTTCTCCTCGATTTCGGATCACGATGTAATGTTTGCCGACACCCAATGGCATGCTGAATGCTGACACTCGTTTGATAAGTTTGCGAATATGAGTTTTATTGGCCGAAATCCAGGAGAAAGTGTAGCTGCATTGGGGGCGCACTTGAATGCCTTGGTCGGGTTGAATCGACAAGACGGTTATTTCGGACCGGAGAACAAGACGGTGGGTGATGTCGTTAAGGGGGTACCACAAACACACTCAGCAAAAATGCGCGGGATGGCGGTAACAAAAGACTTTTACCCAGTGATGTCGGTAATGCAACACACTGTACTGTTCCCCATTTATTGATGGCGTATAGCACCACAGTAGAGATTAGGCTCTCCATCAACCTCTGCGAACCACCGAACTGAAGTGCATATGGCGTAACGTCGCCTCATTTGATGGAAATCGATCCTTCGTGGAAACATTGTGTGCGTTGATGAGGCTGCTCGTATTTGTTTCAACGCTACTCCCTCGTTGATATCAACTGCGATTGCGATCCAATCATGATCTGCGACATCATTTTCGGAATCGAGATCAACTATTATTTATGATGTCGAGGCGACCTCCGCAAATCTGTGTGTAGGGCCCATTTCTATTGTGTCCAAGCCCCATTTCTAGTGTGTTTGAAGTCCCATTTCTATTGTGTCCAAGCCCCATTTCTAGTGTGTTTGAAGTCCCATTTCTATTGTGTTGAGGACCCATTTCTATTGTGTTTGAAGTCCCATTTCTATTGTGTTGAGGACCCATTTCTAGTAGGTTTAAGTCCCATTTCTAGTGTGTTGGTGTGCCTTCCCGCTCAGTGTATTTTAATTTTTTGTAATCCCAAATGGTTGGTATTGGCGCCGCAATCGTTATGTGTTGACGCCCTAATTGTGTGTTCAGGTCACAATTTGGTATGGCGGACCTTTTCTTTAAACTTCATACCCAGAACCTGTCACTAAAATTCGTCATCAAATGCAGTTCAGGATGATCCTGGGTTTCCTAGCCGTTATTGCCGCCTTATCAGCCAATGCTGTTCTAATAAGTATCATCACATGGAATTGCACATTCGGTTAATGACTTGATTCCCCATTCAGCTGATCCCAGTCCCGATGGCGAACAGGTGTCCCATATAGTGGATATATCAAATGATTCTGTCGCCAGTACAAGTAAATACCTCATATGAAACCAACGTCACTTGATCAAGCTTTTGACGGCGGTTTTCAGGTCAGCGGAACCAGTTCAATGCTCGGCGTCGTACCCGAGCCATCTCGGTCGCCCTCGCACCTAATACCCAACGTAAGGATTCAACATTTTTATTGAAAGTTCGTCACGACTTGTTCAGCTGAGTCTCAAGTTCCTGCCGATCTTGGTCCGCGCTTGTTGCTGTCCTCTGTCGCCAGTATGTGTCAATTTCCGCCAAAATGAATTGGTCACTAGGCCTTAATCATGTCGTATTCAGGGGAATTACATCGTGAGCTGGTCGAGAGCATGCTGCGCTATAGGTCAATTTGGACGCGTTAGTGATCGGTTCATTGCACATTTCCTTTAATTTCTGGAACTTATCTCATTCTTCTTGTGACAGCGATACCGATAGTAATGCTTCCTGTCATGGTCATTGGCTTTTGCCTTTTGCAAGTTCAACCAGTTCTCGGATTACTACTCATGACCTGGAGCTTCGTGTTGCTGTCTTTGTGCACTTTAGGTGAGTTCGTTGTCTGGCGCACCCAGAATGTTGGTCGCGAGCTTGTTCCTCCAACTGGAATTTGTGGTTTGCTAATCAGTATGTGATGACAAATCGTAAGTTATTGCATGATCAGACCGTTTATATATTTTTAATAGGTCCCCGTCCGTCAAGGTGGATGAGTTTACCAATATTGGCCTGTTCACTCGAAGTTGTTTCCGACTTGGCCCCGCTCCTGCTGTTGTCGCCAAGCCCGCTTTACCGTGTGGCTGGTCAAGTATTTGTGGGGCTCGCCTATTGCCTGATGTACATCGCCGTTCTGCAATTGTGTTTCTCGATTGCTGGGGTATTACCCTAACTGAATTGCATATCAAATCTTTCTGTTGGGTATCCCAACTTTGACTATACTTTCGATAAAGCACCGATTCTTTTATGATCTGGAAGGAAATCCAGTTCCAGATATGTGCAGTTGATTACAAGCCACAACAAAAAAAAATCTATCCTTTTCCTTCTGAATTTCATGCAATCAGTTTTCTTGTCTGTCAACACAGGAACTGCTGCTGTGCCTGAACAAGCACACGATGTTGTTCCCTCACCGAGAAGGATCGGTAGCGAGAAGGGGATTGTTTATAAGCACAAATCACGAAACACCAACGACTGGGGAAACTTCTGATGTCGATCTAAACCATGGAGCTTGACTTGAAATCAAGCTGGCTTTGCAGGGTGAGGTCGAGAGCCAGCCGACTGACTATTTCACGGACGCCTCCACGAATGCTTAGCATTGCAAGAGGTCGAGGAGCCGGAACACTTTCGTTTGCCGGCCTGACTCGCCTGACCAATGCTACTGGACCAAGGCAATATCGGCATCACTGAATAGTGAGTACTTAGAATAACACGATCAAATGCAGTCGCAGGATGACACAGATCCGTCAAATCATATAGGAGTAGTTGGAACGAGTAAACGGGGCCAGAAATGAAGTACAGATGGATGAACGGGAATGGAAAAGAAACGACCTGGGAAACAGAGTCTGATTGAGGGAATATTGCCACTCACGTTCGTGACAACTCAAAAACAGTCTCATCGCTGTCGTGGGAAATTCGAAATTAAATGAAGTTCGGGGTGCTCCTGGGTTTGATAGCTGGTATTGCAGCATTATCAGCCAATGGGATTATACTTCTAAGACGAGTCTAAGAAGTATAATCCCATTGAATTCCACAATCCAGCAATAATTTAGTCCCGTATTCAGCTAATCCCCCTCCCGATGGCCATGAGTTCTTCCATGTAATAACTGTATTGGATAATTCTGTGTCCATTACAAGTAAATGCCTCATATGACACCGACCATTCAACAGCGGTTTTCAGGTCAGCAGAACCAGTTTCCGTTGCGGTCGCCCTCACATCAAATACCCAACATACGGAATCCAACATCACTATTGGTTTCGTCACGACTTGTTTAGGAGAGTCCCAAGTTCCTGCCGATCCTGCTCCACGATTGTTCTTGTCTTTGAGCTCTGTCGCCAGTATGTGTCAATTTACAAAGCAGCCGCCCTGTATAATTGCGGGCCAGAATGTTAATCCTATACGATTTGGTGCTTTAAAAATCTCTCAATTCAGGAATAACCAACTCGACATGTATTTGAAGTAAATCCTTTTGAACTTAGTCGAATTAATCGCTCGAATAGGTCTGAGATTGTCTAGGAATAATTGATGATCGCTGTCGGCTTAGTCGTGTTTTCCGATGACAACACCCTGATTACGATGACCATCTGGCTACAGTTCTAGCTGATATTGATGCTGTCGGGGATCACAATGATGGAGTTTCTTGTGATAATTGATCACCACCTCAAGAGCCTAGAGTTTGAAATCGACGTTGACAACGTTGAACGGTATCTGCTCGGGCAGGCTCGATCTGAGATCGAACTTGTTCGACAAAACTTGCTGCAGGCAATGTTTGGTCGTAGAGGAAGAGACAGGCGCTTCTGAAATAATTAAACCATATCGCGCATTATAACCATGGTTTGGTTCTGCTTTAACAGTCACATCAACGACCGCGTATCTTCTGTTGAGATTGTCCAGTTCGTGAAGATCAAACTGCTATTGTCCTTCTACATCTGTTCAAAAAGAAATTTGTCGATATCGTCAACATTGACCTCTATAGGGGAATCGGTCTGGTTCTGGTGGATCAACCTGGACAGCCCCAATAAAGCACGGCAGAGATGTCGCTGCTGCTTTTCAGCTAGTTCAAGATAAATCGGCAGAGAACGGCTATGTCGAAGGGTACTCGATTCTATCTATGGACGATGATTTGCTACGACTTCGCTTCAGAAAAGTAGACACGATGGTGTTTTCCCAGATGAACAATCCCAACAAGGGGATGGGTGCTGTTCATCATGGGATGTCGTCTCTGTGCAGAAGGGGCGATCACACTTGGGATCTCGCGGCGAGTCTGTTGTAAGCCGCTCTGTATCAGCAGAACGCTTAGTGGTGCTGGATTGTTAGAATGGGCTCTCGAAGACTATTCTATCAGTTGAAGCGCCACAGCTGCGTGTTGTGCCGCTGTTTAAAACAACTCTCCCTCTGAGGTCCTCCAGCGCTGTCGGAAACGAATCGAGGCACTTTGCAAAGTACCCGTCGTGGTCTGATCTTGGCCAATCAGGCGGTTTTCACAAAGGACTACAAATGTGTGTCCTTTATCATCATAATATAGTCCACCGCCAACCTTTTGCCAACCATGGGACGCACCACGCTGGAAACTGCCTCGATTCGATTGCGACAGCGCTGGAGGTCCTCAGAATGAGAGTTGTTTTGACAAAGTGGCACAACACGCAGGCGTTGGACACCCCCTGTGGCACTGCAACTGATAGAATTACCTCAGGAGCCCATTCCAACAGTCCAGCACCACCTTCACGTAAGTGTTCTGCTGATACAGAGCGGCTTCGTCGCTCTCAGAGCAGTCAATCGTTATCCTATTGTTCCTCTGTCTTTGCGTCGGCGAATATGAAATCCTATTGGTTGTGGGAAAAAATAGAGGGCCAGTTCACCTGTTATCGAATACAGATCGATTTTGTTTATGCAAGTTGGCAAATTGTTTACCCTACCCGGTAGGACAAAACTATAAACAATGCACAATCATTTGTGAAAGCTCCCCATCCTGATGTGGCCTCCAGTTTTATTTTGGTTTAAAAAATCCTCGGAAATTCAGGGTCGAAATCTTATTCCCGATTGATCTTTCATGATGATTTTCTTGAAACTATCGTCCAATTGCGTTTAAATCTCAAATGACCTTTTTATCCTTTCTTGAACCGATCTCAAGCGACCTAATAAAACCAGTTCTGTTTACTATTGCCAATCTAATAGTCAGCCGGACCCTACACAAAACGTGTTATAGCAGACTTCCTGGCAATCAGCTTTGCCAGACGAGCTATCAAGCGACAAACCCACGCCTTGATATTCATGGCCCAAACAAGGAGCATGGACGCCGACTTCTGCAAACAAAGATTCTCCAATGACAAATATCATGTGCTCAGCAAAGTCCTTCCCGAAATGGCGAAGGAAGTATTAAATGTAATCCCGATCGATGTAATCTTTTATGCCGAAACATTCAAATGGGCTGGCCATAGCAAATTTAACAATCCTTTTATACAGACCCTTTTGGATACGCTAAACCCAACTAAAAGTGATGACCTATAACAATTCGTTTGTGCCCTGAACTGAAAGAGTATACCTAATTTTAATCAACCAATTAATCCTCATCTAGAACTACTCTTGACGGCAACACGAACCGTACAAAGTTGTATTAGGCGGGATATTGATACAATTCATGACACAAAGAATCTTTCGAAAACATAAAGGAATGTAATGTTGGCCTTACACACCTTGTAGATTCCTATCATTCTCGTTGGATTTGTTCTTCGCAAATTCGACCAGTTGTCCGGTTCTCATTTATAGGCTGGGGGGAGGTGAGGTTGTTGTCTGGCGCAATCGTAATGTTGATCTTAGGCAAATACCGCATGAGGAGATGATCGAATGCGGTAGATGGGTAACTTAATGGTGGCACCGACAGCGTAAGGGTCTGACAAACCCAAATAACACGGTCTTAGACATGGAAAGTATATGATCGATGAACTGGTTTGGAAACAATGACATGAACACGCTGGAAAAGCCACAAGGGTGTGCGAATCTGCCCCTGGTTCCTGACTGTCAGACCAAGGAATATTGCGGGGTTTGGCCTAGGCAGTAGTCGGCACAGCATGATGTTTCACGCCGTGACCTTGTTCCCAAGTAACAACTCGGAAAACAATCCGGCACTGTCATCAAAGTCCGTGATCCAATGCAGTTCAGGGCAATCCTGGGTTTGATCGCCGCTATTGCAGCATTATCAGCCAATGCTGCTCTGGCAAATCAAATCACACAGTTGATCAATAATGTAATCCCCGATTCAACTGATCCCCGTCCCGATGACCTGGCGGTCCATTTAATAGATGTATTGGATAATCCCGTTGCCAGTACAAGTAATTATTGCACCTAAAACGGTTCTCACTATATTCATCAAACTTCTGTCGGCGATTTTTTAGGAGATGCCCGAGCCATCGTGCCCAGCTCGGTTGCCCTCGCACCTGATACCCAACGTACGGATCCAGCATTTCTATCACAATGTTCGTCACGATTTGTTCAGATGAGTCCCAAGTTCCTGCCGATTTTGGTCCGCGCTTGTTGCTGTCCTCTAGCGCCAGTATGTGTCAAATTACGCCACATGACTTGGTCACTCGTCCTTAATCATGTCGTATTTAGGGGAACAACATCGTGCGCTGGTCGAGAACATGTTGCGCTATAGGTCAAGTTGGACGGGTTAGTGATCGGTTCATTGCACATCTCCTTCAATTTATGGAACTTATCTCATTGTTCGTGTGACAGCGATATTGATAGTAATGATTCCCATTATGTCGCTTGGCTTTTGCCTTTTGCAAATTCAACCAGTTATCGGATTGATACTCATGGCCTTGAGCTTCGTGGTACTGTCCATATGTACTTTTAATGAGTTCGTTATCTGGCGTGAAGATGTTCATCAAAACCGTGTTCGTCCATCTCGTGGTTTTCGTTTGCTAATGAGTAAGTGATGATGACAACAGCGTATGTTGCATTATTAGATCTCTTATTATTTTCAATAGGATCCCATCCGTCAAAATGGTTGGGTTTCCCAATATTGGCCGCTTCACCCTTTGCCATTCTCAAATTGGCCTTTACCCTGCTTCTTACGCCAATACTGGGTTATCGTATTGTTGGCCAAGTATTTGTGGCGTTCGCCTTTAGTCTGTTGTACATCGCCGTGTTGCAATTGTGTTTCTGGATTGATCAATTGTGACCTCAACTCAATCAATAAAGCATCGATTCGTCATAAGTTGAGGAGAATCTGTTCATTTCCGCGCCACAATATCGAAGCGCAGATTGGTACTGCCACAAGCATAAACAGCCATCGTCGTGCTGTAGTGGATTTTCATGAGATCAGTTTGTCATGTTGTTTTTTTGATGTTGGCTATGGCCTTGGCTTAACTTAGTCATGGACACGGGGAGGATATTCCCTTAACGTGAAGGTTAGGTTGGTCGAGATGGCGTTTTAGGGTTTGAGCACCAAATTCGAGATATCAACGTTTCGATAACATTGAAGGTCGATGTAAATCTCGAGTTCCTCATTCCATGGAGCTTGACGTGAAGCCAAATTGACATAGCCAGCATCAGGTCGAACCACGGCCAGGCGACTGATTGTTTGGCGCACGTTGACAACAATATTTTGCAGAAAATCGAGGAACCCGACCGCGTTCGTTCAAAGTTTCTGCCCCAGGCAGACCGATATCCGAGACATTAGGAAATAACACATGAGGAGATGATCAAAAGCGGTAACTGTGTTGATTGATGGTGCAATGGATTTGCAATCAAATCGTATAAAGTAGGAATAAGCAAAAATTGGGACAGAAATGCAAGGTATGTAGCTGGATGAATCAAATTGAAAAAAAGTCAGACGAATAATCTAGAAAAGACATTTGAGTGTGTGTCTCTTGAAATTGATGTTCGGGATACCGTAGAACACAGAACGTTGCGTCTCACACAATACCGTATTTTCCGCCTGTCACGTCCCGAATCCCGACTCATAAACGTCCCAGCCTGGTAAAATCCGTAACCAAATGCAGGTCAACGTGATCAATACGTAAAATCACATGGAATTGAACCGTCGATCGATGAATTCATCTCCCTTTATTCGCCTGATCCCGGTCCGGATGGCGAACAGGTGCCCAATATATTAGATATACTGGCGCCAGTACAAGTAATTGCCTTATGCCCATCAAACCTTTGACGGCGGTTTTTCTGGTCAACAAAACCAGCTCTAATTGCCCAGCGATGTTGCCCTCACACCTAATGCCCAACGTGCGCAATTTAACATTTCTAAATCAAAGTTCGTCACGACGTGTTCAGGTGAGTCCCACGTTCCTGCTAATCTTGCTCCACGATTGTTGTTGTTCATGAGCTCTGTCGCCGAACTACGCCAAATGATTTGCTCACTCCGCCTTACCCTTTTCAGGTGACTTCCATCGAGCGCTCTTCGGCAACATTCTACTCTATACACCACAATTGGACGGTAGTGATCGCTCCATTACGCATCTCCTCCAATTGATCTCATTCTTTGTGCGATAGCGATAGCGATAGTGATGATTTCTCTCATGTTCCTTGGGTTGTGTCTTTTACAAATACAACCAGTTCTCGGATTGAAATTCATGACCTGGACTTTCGTAGTTTTGTCCATATGTACTTAGTTGTTTGGCGAATTGAAAATGTTGATTGCGAGCCTGTTCGTCCATCTCGTGGTTTTCGTTTGCTACTGAGAATGTGATGATGACAACTTGTATATTGCATGATCACATCTCTTATTTATTCTCAATAGGATCCCATTCGTCGAAATCGATGTTTTTCCCAATACTGTCCGTTTCACATTGGTTCATTCTCATCTTGGCCTTTACCCTTCCACTCTCGCCAAGTCTATTCGCGTACTGTTGGACAAGTGTTTGTGGCGTTCGCCTATTGTCTGAAGACCAGCGCCGTTCAGCAAATGTGTTTCTGTGCTGAATTGCGAGCTGCACTGCACATCATGTCAATCTTTCGGTTGGGTAACTCAATACAGCACCGATCCTTTATGATTTGAAGATGTTCTGATCGAATCTTAGCACTAATTATCAGTGTGCAATTTCGACTCGGGTTTGGTACTGCCACCAGCACAAGCAGCGATCGTGGTGCTACCGGATTTCATGCGACCAGTTTGTGAACAGGCTGGATCTGAAGACGGCCAATGTGTGTATGGGTCATGTTGGCTATTGCCCAGAGAAAACATAATTGGGTGTGAGAGATGCGCATCGGGCACAGGGAGGTTAATCCCTCACCGTGAGGATTAGGTGGTCGAGATGGCGTATGTTGATGACCACGAATTTATGAGAGATCAACGTCTTCGGTGAAAACTGATGATTAAGTTGTTATCAAGGTGGCTTGCCAGCGTCAATTTCAAGCATCACAGCCGAAAAATTGTTTTGCGCACGTTCACAACAATATTTGCATCGCATAACCTCAACGATGTCAACGCAATACTTCTACTTCGCGCTGTTCCCGTAACAAATACTCATTGCGCAATCCGCGTAATACGCGTAATAGGAGTACCATTGTTCCCCAAGGTTTGGCGCACATTGTTTTCCTGACCAGTTGCCCGTGGACTGGGCGTTGGTATATCAGTTCCCGAAATTACCGTAGCTGACTTCGTACCAATGCAGTCCAGGATGATTTTGGGTTTATTAGCCGTTATTGCCGCATCATCAGCCAATGCTGTTCTAATAAGTATAATCACATGGAATCGCACAGTCGATCAACGATTTGATCCCTTATTCAGCTGAACACCGTTCCGATAACGAACGCGTAATCGATGTAGTGCATAATTCTGTCGTCAGTACAGGTAAAGAGCTCATATGGAGCCAGTCTTCATCAAACCTTTGACAACGTTTTCAGGCCAGCAGATTCAGCTCCATGATCCGCCCCGTACCCGAACCATTGTGCCCAGCTCGGTCGCCTTCACACCAAATATCCAACGTAGGGACTCCAACATTTCTACACAATGTTCGTCACGCCTTGTTCAGATGAGTCTCAAGTTCCTGGAAGTTCTGTCCCACTCTGGTTTTTGGCCTTGATTTCTCTCACCGGTATGTGTCAAATTACGCCAATGATTAGGTCGGGGGGCCTTTTACACATGTCGTATTCAGTTGACTTCCATGGTTCGATCATCGCCATCATCGTGCTCTCTAATCCATTCTGGCAGGGTTAGTGATCCGTTCATCGCCCACGATCTGGAGCAGTTTATCGTTGTGTGACAGTGTTGCCGTGGATCTTTGTTCCTCTGACCGGTGTTGGCTTTTGCCTTTTGCAAATCCGGCCAGGTTCTGGATTACTACTGATGACCTTGGGCTTCGTCTTCATGTCCATTTATACTTTAGCAAAGTTAGTGGTTATGCCCAATCAAACTTTTCCTCAAATCGCTGGCGTTCCAGCTCGGTTTTTTCAGTTTCTAAGCAGTAAGCGATATTTGACAAATCGTATATTGTATGATCAGATCCCTGCTCAATAGGTTCTCATCAGTCAAAGCTGATTGCTTTCCCAGTATTGTGCATTTTACCCTTATTCATTTGCAAGGTGGCCATGACCCTGATTCTCACGCCAATATTGGGTCTTCGAATAGTTGGCCAAGTCTTCATGGCGTTCGCCTACTGTCTGATGTACATCGCCGTTTCGCAAGCGTGTCTCTGGTTTGCTATGGTGCGATATTAACTCTTTCCATACCATCCAATATATCTATTGATATTATCCCCAACTTCAATATGTATAGAGTATCGAAACTTCATACTCTGAGCGAATGCTGTTTGGAATCATCTCCAGATGTGTGTATTTTTAGTTCTGCCAGCATGGCAACCTGCCATCGTTGTCGCGACGGTGCCGAGTCAACATGTGTGTACACGAGAGTGCATATTCACCTCCCATGTCGCCCGAACAGTCCCATGATTCCTTGACTGCACTGCACTGAGCTTGGATTAAAAACTGTTCAATCGCTTGGCAAAGGGCATTCAATAGAAAAAAATGCCAAAAGATTGTATCAGCCTTTGATAATCAAGACCTGCGTGTTTGTGGTGACATTACTCAGATTAACGACATGAGTCAAGAATCAAAAAACTCGGTTGAGTCCCGACCAGACATTAAAAGTTTTTCTTATCTAGTTTAGACTCTTTACCACATATCAGAAGAACTCGTAAAACATTAAAATGTGATACTACTACGAAATTCGACTGCATCAGTAAAATGACCCGCTAAATCGAGCTCAGATAAAGTCATCATCTGAGTGGTGAATCAAGGAACTCGGTTGAGTCCCGACGAGACTGATACTCATCAAAAGTTTTTCTTATCTGTGGTAAAGAGTCCTTTTGGGAGCGATATATAGTAGTGAGGAAGTGTAAACTATATATAGGTTAATATAAGAAAAACCTTCAATGAGTATCAGTCTCATCGGGACTCAACCGAGTTCCTTGATTCCTGACTCATGTCGTTGATCTGAGTGGTGTCACCACAGTTTGGCTTTTTTGGCATAGCGGTGGACAACCATTAGACCCTGGCTCTAATAAATATTTGGACGCTCTTGATGGGTACATAAGGTAATGAACAGTTTCGTTGCCTCCACAATTTCATCAGCGCTATTGTGCTTCAAAAACCTGACCCACGTCCAGGTGGAGTAAAGGCAGTTCAATGTAATGTGGTATCTGAATCCTTCCTTGCTGGAAACCAGGAATGGCTCTTTGAGATCAGAGTAAACGATTGCAAATGCCCTGATTGTTTTTGTCTGGTGTTCATGTGGGAATCGTGGTTGACCAACGATGCGATGTGATTTACAATGTAGTGGAGGTCGTTGCGCGTGTGCGCCGCTACGACAACCTTTCCATCTTGATTCTTGATACGAAGAGCGTCGTCAATGGCGACGATTCAGCCTTGATCAGTACACAATTTCGTGGAAAGTAAGGTCTTGCTAAGGCCAGGGAGATATAATACATTGCAAATGATAACTGGTGGTTGGGATTGTATCTTTAGTGATCCTTGTCTGTATGCAGGTGATATCTCGCCGTTGCTGCAAGTGATCATGATCGGGTCCTGTAATGACCTGTGAATGTGAAGTAAGAGAAGTAAGTTTAAATCATGTACCACGCTGACGTTAGCGAAGCTATCGATTAAATAGGCACTTTTTGATGGAGAACACTGGTGGACGTACTGTGGAATCATGTAAACTCATGTTCCTTCTCGTCAGTCGTAGTTGTGTTGTTCATAGAACGGTTGTTCCAATATTGCTTCTTCAAGTGTGGATGAAGTGGCCAACTTTCTTCATTCGTTCGTCTACAGCGTGTACAATACTGGCCTTTGTTGTATTTATTGCCGTTGTCGTTGCTGTTCTTGGATTTCGTACCACCTCGTTTCAATTTGGATTTTGTCCGCCTCATTTCCGTGTTCGAATTGATACCGTCTGTCTCGCCATTGGTATTAGTGTTCAGACCTGCAGTACTCATCTCGTCTCGTTCTGTTGCGGAAGAAGGACGTTGGTTAGTCTGACGAATGTAACATTCTGTGTAGCCCTTATGACAGGTTTCGCTCGCTTGTACGCTTCCAGCAGTCCGTCCAAGGGCTGTTTCGCCAATCTGGATTTCGAACACTCTCATGTCTTGATACATGTCCATAAGGTTGCGGAGATACAATTTCATCGGATGTGTGAAGTGCCCTCGTCTTTGATAAACTGGATGAAGAGGTTTGACTGCTTTGGCTCTGATGTTCCGTCGACAATGTCCATTCAGTGTTTTCCAGACTTCTCATGTTGTCTTGCATGCGGCTACTTACTTCTATTGTGCTTGTTTTAACCTTAGGCAAATCTGTGCTTTGCCAATTGGTCCTTCCTTTTCTCGAGCGATTGAGCTTGATTGGTGGGTACGTCATTGTATGTTCTATTCCGATAAACCAATATTGTATCTACTTTCCCCAATTTGTTCCTGTGAACTCTGGTATCAGCTGTGGGGGCCGTTGGTATTGTTTCAGCAGGTCGAGTTTCTGTGTTAGTTGGTTCGTTGCGGTTGAGTGTTTGGCGAGCCGTTAGTCTCGGTGTCCTCTTCGTTTGTTGTTGATTCCTGCTTTTCCTCTCGCCATAGCTTCCGGAGCCGGTGGGACTCTTAACCTCACAAACAGGTAGACGGGATTTGATTAGAGCGGAAGATGAGTTGGAAGTGTCAAAGTTAGATTTTTCGGTTTCAAAGTTGTGGATAAAATGGTTTATTCGTTACATTTTGTACAAGTACTGTAGCAATATCTAAACGTATCAGAGTGCCTAGAAGTATGTAATCATTGCTGATATTGCCGTATCGACCGGTAGCGAATAGATTAGGACGAAAGACAAGAAGCGTTTATTTAAAAGTTATGAAAGTCCGTACGAGTAGCATAGCAATAATGATCAACAGTACTCTAGGATCGTCTCTATCTGGAGACGATCCTAGAGTACTGTTGATCCTTATTGCTACTCGTACAGACTTTCATAACTTCTGAATAAACGCTTCTTTGTCTTTCGTCCTAATCTATACGCTACCGGTCGATAGATTAAGAGTCCCACACCCTGCTAAAAATCCTGCCAAGCACAAATACAAATG
>OUQQ01000501.1:0-15467 GCA_900404475.1 Spongospora subterranea | reverse complement strand
CATTGGGTATTGAACCGAGATTACAGGGTTTGCATACTGCGCATAAAAATGTACATAGGGGGGCCAAGACTCCAAGGGGGCCAGGACACCAAAGTCTACGGTATTTATTGGGCGATCCGAATGTGGTGTACAGAAAAAAATGGACCATATATAGAACAGCGTAGGTAACTCCGTGACCAACCAAGGTGTACTTTGCGTACTTAACAGAGTTTGTACTTTTTATAGAGAGGTTTTATTATGGAAAATCCGGGGGTTTGCTATTTTGAAAAAAAAACGTACCATATATGGAACTGTACCTTTTATGGGCTGTACCTTATATGGAGGTTTCACTGTACTTTGCGTACTTAACAGAGTTTGTACTTCTTATAGAGAGGTTTTATTATGGAAAAATCCGGGGGTCTGCTACATTTTGAAAAAAAACGTCTCACTGTAATTCGCAGGGCATATTCGCAGGGCATCCGCGCAGTTTTGAAAATGCCCTGCGAATATGCCCTGCTTTTTCAAGCCGCCCATAGTTTACGGTCAAACTTTTTCCGGAATTGTGCGTGTGCGTCTCTCGAATTCCCTAGGTAGTTTACGGCCAACCCTCAGGGATTTTTCAAAAAAAAAAAATGCGCGAAAAAAATCCGAGTGGTCGCATTCCCTAGTATACAGTGTATACGTGGTTTGTACAGGAAACGTTCTTCCTGTTTCGATTCTCCAAGCACTTGGAGTTGCTGTGAGCAGCCGAGAAATATGGGTGCCACACGATCCTCGTCCGATTACGCATCTGCATTCAAGTTGAAATACGCCGAGGCATGTCTGGCAATTACGGCTCGATCCTCTTTGGCTTTGGATCAAGATACAACGTGGCAGCAGGTTCGCAAAACTCATTCCGTTTTACAATAATTTAACAGAAAATTACAAGGTGTTCCATGGGAAGGGTTTCGACCAACATCTTGGCCGAATCATTGGGGCAGGTATATGTTCTTTCACATTTTTGATTCGAATTTTTATTCAAGTCTTTTGGATAAGAACGCAAGTTGGCTCCGCAACCGCAGTGGATCGTTAAAGCCACTCCAAAGGCCATATCATCGGTCGAAAATCCAAGCCGATTAATCGTTGCCGCCACGCCCAACCATCTCAAACACGATGCACATAGCAACCCAAACGCCTGTGTTCGAAACTTACAGCACGAATGGGGTGTGCAGGAATCTCAAGGGAATATCTCACAGGTGGACGAGTTAGATGTGACTCTTTCACAGCAACCGTTTTCACCCTCTGCTTCACCAATCAAGGATGATGCCACCGATGTCGACGCTGCTAATCGTTCCATTGCTTTTTACTCATGCCCTTCCGAGTCGTTCGTCATTGCTAATGCAATAGCTAACAGGACGACTTCTAACCAAAGGGGCAATGATTTGTCGTTTAATATGATAATGACGCAGGAAGTCAACAACTCAATACAAGTTGACCCCGATATCGAACTGAATATGCAACCTGTTGGCGAACGCTCATTGCTGGACATCACGATGCCTTATCCATCCGATTTCTTATCGCAGCCTCTACCTGGTTTTAGCCAGTTCAATACCCACCATACACCATGAGTCAACTTTTCTTTAGCTCCTTTTGACAGTTACGTCAAGATTATTGTCAGTTGGCAATAATGTCCCGACTTATTATATTACTATTATCGTGTATTATTATCGGGACCACACTAGCCAATGGTGGCGGCAATCATGGCTCACAGAATGTTGTGGACGATCACGGCGATGGCCACGACGAAGGTATTTCGACGTATCAAATGAGCTGATTAGTATCTGGCCCTGATTTGCCATACAGAGGACGAATACCACTTGGACGAAGGGGATCACGTAATGGAGGTAATGACAAGTTAGTGGTTTAACAACACAGTGCCCCGATACTTTCTGTAGGGATTGGCAAAAGATAAGGTAAAGCTGATAACTATAGCGTTCATTACTGCCACGGTCAGCGGAAAAGATTCCCATTCTGAGAATCATGTGAGTGGTTTGCGGCGATCATTGTGTTTGACTGAGTCGAACCACAGGGCCATTCGATCAATCATATGGCCGAACATCATTCGCATGATCATCACGATGATGGGCATGAAGAAGGTTTTGATCACGACTCAGAGTAAAAACTCGTGTCGCCTTGCTTCATTTGAATTTCTGATCATGTTGTTGTTATTAGTGAACATGATCACGATGACGATGATAATTACTGAGTTGACTTTCTATATGTTCTTTACCCGGCGAATGAACGATGTTGTTTAATAAACTTATGAAAACGATCCGTGTTTATTGATTACAGTCTGAATAGCCGGCAACAACCCAGGTATGACCTCAGGTTGCCAATCTGTTGATCCCAACAGCGTAAGGCACACCCAACGCTGCTGTGCACATCAACGATATTCCCTCTTGCAGTGAACTTGTAGTACCGCACCATGTCCAATTGAAACATTACGGCCGGCGCCCTGAAGTTGTTACAGTCGACCGATCCTCGCGCACTATCGAAACGTGAGGAGCTATTGCTCGACTTCTAGCGTCGTGATCTGGGCTCATCTGGTCGTGACCGTTACTCAACAAGTTACAAACGTTATCGACCCATTATCAGTAACGGGTTGTCTTTGCGGTAAGACCATTAGGTAGGAGGTGGGTCTCCTCTTACCATAAAAAAACGTTGATCACCCTACTGTAGTCCGTGGCGCTCTTCATCATTGAAATTGACTGTTGGTCGGTCCGTATTCGTGGTGGTTTCGAGTCTAGAAAGGTGTGTCGGTCGTCGTGGCGGGCCCAGATGACAATGGGTTCGAGGGAGGAGGGGGGCGCACCCCCTCCTTCACGCAGACGATGTACTGGAAAGTCTCCGAACTTATCCGCGATTTAAACGATGCCAATGTGGCTGTCTTTTTTGAAGTTATCAGTGATGTCAGTTCAATATAGGATTATATTCCTGCGAAGCTCTGATCATCATTTGTAGTTGAGGGCAATATATGGCGCTGATACAGATATATTCATTATTCAGTCTTATTTGACCTATTTGCCTACCGCTAATAAGGCGCAGCTTCAGGCAGCTAAAGCATTTTTCGAAGGCAGTACCGAAAACATTCTCTTCATGGGAATTTTTACTTCGGCTTTTGAGGTAAAAACTTGACTTTGAGATCCATGCCATTATATAACGTGATCTGTCAGTCTATTGAGGGTAACAATGACTTACTATCTTTGATAATATCAGCGCTACATTTATCGCTGCCTTCATGCGTCCAGCTAGCCTTGGCGCTATTTGGCTCATCATCTGCAACCTCCGCAAAACAGGTTCGTGTGGATTTTCCCGTTCTGTGTTATTGTGATTGTTGCGTCTCAGGGCGAAGCCTATCTCATCGCCAACATAAACGAGATTGCATCCGATCCCTCGTTGCCCGAAACAATTTTGCATTGTTTTGCCGATTTCGTTAAGCATTCGCCTGCAGTCACGGAATTAACAAGTCAATCTGTGATGCACGCCATGAGGTTTATGAGCAAAACAAAACTGTTCATCACCACTCTCTAACATTGGAAATAGACAACGCCATCCAGAAATGACAGGGTCAGCTTTGCTGCTTCCCATTCTCTACGATACGTCTTGCACCAATGCGGTTGTCAAGGTGATATCTTATGTCGAAGCGTTATAGCCTTATTAATGAAGATTATAGGCCTCTGTACCTGTTAACAATTTGGAAGGTATTGGCTGCACTATAACACAGCTACTTTGCGATCAAGGATATTCCGCATGCAGCTCGACCTCATTACTTTCGGATATTCTCAAGCAATTTCCAACAATAACGGAGGTCGACGTCTCTGACTGCATTGCAATGTTTGCCAGAACATATTCGGGATTGCACAACGACGAAACGTTGCCGTCGGTCTTTTCCATGGTTGTTAATAACAACTGGGAATCCCAAGGTCTGTTTTGTGTTTTGCGATTTACATTTTTATAAACTGTCTTGTAGGCGGTCAAGCTGCCCCGGTTTTGTTGGTTGACGGCACCGCGCCGTTAACCTGGAATGTCCCAGTGTTTATTTCTACAATTTCTAAGCTATTTCCTCACATTAGATGGCACAACGTCTTCAGGCTTTTTGATCGGGAGGGATTTATCGTCAAGGTCTCAATTTCATTGTGTACCGTAGTTGGTTCTTGTTTTGTTCACTTTACATATCAGGACCAACGGTCGCTTGAAATTTTGATGGAGGCGCACCATCTTGCCCTTCCCAAAAGCCAGTTCCCTCTAGATATCCTTTTTACTTCCTGGACAAACCAAATTGGTCATCTTTCACTTATCAGAATGGCAATCGGCTGTTCAGGTGTTTTTTTTTCAACTGTGATGTATTTTGTATTAATCGTTGATATAGCCCTCGACTTTGGTCGTTCCGAGCATATCGTTCAGCCAATTCCTGGAGTCGCTTCACCATGCGGAACCGGTTACGGCATGTCAAATAACAGTTGGAAGTCTTTAGATCTTATCCGGACTCTCATCGAGATGGTTATCTGTTTGATAATTCGACAACGACCGTCCCATTAACTTGGTCTGTTTCAGGGCGATTCTGACCTCTATGGCGCTGTTCGAGCGCTGTTCAATTCCCCATTAGAGCATTGTCCGGAAGTTTTGTTGTCAGCGCTGGCTGAAATAAGTGTTCATAATTCAGTATTAAAGGAAGAGCTGTTAGACATCTTGATACCTAAATATCTAAGGGTTTCTGGTCATTCAAGTAATTTTTTCTGTTGTTGTTTTTTCGTTTGTATTTGACTTTTTGTTAGGTCCTGTTTTATCACACGTTTGGGCATTTGATGCGTCTGTCGTTGTCTCAAAAATGGTCCATATATATTTGGAAGACTATTCCTTCTTATTACGCATCCTCGATCTCTCTCAAGAGATCAAAGACTCTTTGACTGTAATTTTGGAGTCGCGTCCTTTCAGGTTCGCGATTGATTTTGCGGCCCTTGCCTCTCGAAGAGAATTTTTAAATCTCGATAAGGTGCGCTATTATTTTTGTTCAGTTTCCTGATTTTGATTGCACTTTATAGTGGCTTCAACTCCGAATCGATGAACACGGGAACGATTTTTGTTCTGCTGTATTGGATTATCTTTCGCAGGCAGTGATGTCCCAGGTTTTTCTAATGCGTTTATTGACCGCAGTTTTGACAATTCACAATAGTTGCACTCCGTTGTTCCTGTCTCCGTTGAGCTTGTATCTTCGTTTCTATCCGCGATTCGGTCCAATTCTTCGGTTCTTTCATCGGAAAATGCTTTGCGTTTTGCAGAAATTTCCAGATTTGTTCAGCAATCTCCGCACCCTCAGAATGATCTTCCAGTTCAAGATAACATCGAAGAGGAGGCGAATTCGTATTTTCAAAAAATATACGATGGAAAGATTTCTATTGCTGAAGTTATCAATATGCTGGTATTTTTTTCGGTCACATTTTTTTGCTTGTTTTTAATTCTGATTTTAGATTTCATTCAAGAAAGACAAGTCGACACGTCGCGAGAAAGACATTTACGCGTGTATGATTCATAATTTATTCGATGAATATCGCTTCTTTCAGAAGTATCCCGATAAGGAGTTGAGAGTCACTGCTGTTTTATTCGGTACCCTCATACGACACGAATTGACCGGCCGCTTCGAAATTGATGTGGCGTTACGGTATATATATGGTGCGTCTAATCGGAAAACTATCTTATCGGCCGTTTATCAATTATTATCAGAGGGCCTGTCGAGCCCCCCGGGGACCAAACTGCATCAGTTTGGCCTCTGGGCGATTGACGAATTCAAAGTGCGGTTGTCAGATTGGCCTCAATTTTCTCAATCTTTAATTGAGTTGGCATCTCTGCAAGACCAGGTAATTTCACTCAAGTGTTCAGCTCCTAGTATCTTGACATAATACCCGTTCAGGGTGAGCTGATGTCGTCGCTTCGTGCCGCTGTAAGTTCACAAACCTCAAACGGCGTCGTGCTTCCCTTGCCAGTCAGTTCAGCCGATCTACCCATCACCTCCGTCATTGCATTAGCCCCCAATCCCGTTGCATCTGCTACGCCCAACTCCACTACTTCTGTTGCCGCTGTTGCGTCCCCGAATGTAGCACTGAAAGTTGCGTCGTCTGTCAATATCGACAACACTCTTGAACAAAGAGGATATGGTATTATTACGTTTTTTTTTATTCTTGTACTTACCTCATAATAGCACTGTTTTCATCACTTGAATCTACTTTGGCGGATAAACTATCGTTCCTTATCAACAATGTCGATATCAACAACATGGCCAGCAAAGCTGAGGAATTGCGGAAGCTTTTGAGTCCCGAGACCTATCATCCTATATCCCATTACATCGTTGTGAAGCGTGTTACTTCTGACACAAATTTTCTGAAAACCTATATTTTGCTGTTGGATCATGTAATTATCAAGAATTTCTCTGTGGATTTGAATTGACGGTGATTCACAGTTGAAGTTGCCTGAATTCAATCGAACTGTTTTGTTGTACACTTATGAATCAATCAACATTCTTATTCATTCTCCGACCATCATATCACTTTCTCAAGAGAGGTCGTTACTGAAAAATCTTGGATCATGGCTTGGGCTGCTGACGATCAAGAAAAACATTCCGCCTTTGGCGAGGCATTTAAAGTTCACTCAGATTGTTCTTGACGCATATAACCAAGGTTCGGCAATTTTGGGAATCGTTCATATCCTAAGTGAACAATTTTCTAGGACGGTTAATCGCTGTGGTCCCCTTTGTTGCCAAAGTCCTTGAACATTGCCCAGAATCCCGCGTTTTTCGTCCACCTAACCCTTGGCTGATGTCGGTTGTTGCCTTATTGGCTGAGATTTACCACGTTGCAGACTTAAAGCTCAACCTGAAATTTGAAATTGAAGTTCTTTTGAACAAGCTTGGAATAACGTAATCTTTGTTGCGTGAATATTCGGTTTTGTCACTGAATTTCTTGGAGAAGTCTTGCAGATGTGACCATTCGGAATTATCTTCCAATCGTCAATCAAGCCCTGAACCAGAATTTTCGCAACCCTAAAGAGTCGCATGAACTCGGAGCTGCAGGAATTCCCTCTTCAAGCTTCACCGCCAGGCCTGCGGTCGCCATTCATCCTAGTTCGACTGTATCTTCGCGCAACTCATTTCAGACATCCGACGACTCGACACCAAATGGCCAGGGATATGTTACCATCAATCCGTCACTGGCCCTGTTTGCGACGAATCCGCGTTTGAAGACTTGCGTCTCCATGGCTGTTGACCGCGCAATCAACGAAATTATCTCGCCTGTTGTTGAACGTAGCGTTCATATTGCCTGTATTACTACTCGTGAACTCATCTGCAAGGTATTCATTTATTTGAATTGGAAGAAATACCCGTTGATGTTCTCCTTAAACGCGTCTAGGATTTTGAAATGGAAGGCGACGATTTGCGCATGCGCAAAGCCGCACATCAGATGGTTCAATCTTTGACATGTTCTCTTGCGCTGGTCACCTGTAAGGAACCGCTTCGGCTTTCCATCTCCAACCATTTGAGGTCGCTCCTCATTGCAAATAACGCCGATCACACACAAGCTGAACAGGTGTGCTGCTTTATTATGTTTTTGTATCTTATAATGTTTTTATTGGCTTTGATTTATTAGGCGGTTTTGACAGTTGCTGGTGACAATTTGGAGTTCGGCTGTTCGATTATTGAAAAGGCCGCATCCGAAAGAGCAATCCGACAGGTTGACGATACTCTGCAGGCGGAATTTGATATCAGACGCAAAGCCAGAGAGCATAAACAATCATTCGTCGATGTTGCGTTTTCCCAGGTAGATATTCAGTTTCATCCATCATGACGTTCCATTTGTTCCAGTGTTTCAACTGCATTGTGTAACGATCGTAAAATGATGTCGACATTAGGGCCGTTTAACGCGATTCCCGTCCTCTGTCCCCGAATCACTCCGACCGCGCCCCGGTCTTTCTTCCGTTCTGCTCAATGTTTACGACGAGTTTGGATTAACCCGTGTTCCTGCGCATTCTCTGATGTCACCCCCTGCGTCGTCAACGATCCAGGGCACATTGGACCAGTTGGGCCAATTACTCTCGCAGCTTCAGACTGCCGCAGCGCAAACATCCAGTCTATCCGATGACAGCAATGTAAATGTTATAATTGATCCCTAATTTTTGCAGTCTTAAACGCCGCTTTAGATCCAGGCTCTTCTTCAATCGGTCCAGGGTCTGCTACAGGCTACAATCGAGCACGAAGAGATCGCCTTACATTTCACCAAAACAATTTTCGCCCTCTATACCGTCCCAACAAATTCTGCCGTATCTTCGGACCTTTACCTTGCTATCTTGAAGGTGACCTCCTTGTTCTGATTTACTCTAGTTGCCCAAATCAGTTGCACTTCCTGTAGTGGTACTTTTTTACGTAGAAATTCTCACAAATTTGGTTTTCTTTTATTGCCAACCAAATCACCCTGCAGACAATGTATCAGATATTCAATCGTGGCGTCTGTGCAGATTACATGTCACTCTGTTGCGAGCGGTGCGAAGTTAGTGACTTTATGCTGTATTAGCGCGGATGCTCAGAGTTCTGGTCCGACCCTTTTCACATTATCTATATCGTTGATGCGCGGCCTTCTTCGGGATGGCTTAATTCTTACACCAGAACTAGGTCCGAATGTGTCTCCATTTTAGTCAACAAACTGAGTTCATGTTTAGATGCACATTACGCTGGGCAGTTTTCATCTGCTTCTGCTCTTTCTATATCGCGAATCACTTCACTTTGTGCCCTCATGCAGTCGATAATTTGCAATGAACGAATCGGTAGAAATGTTTCTGCAGCTATATATATATATTTGTAATGTTTTGTAGTGTCCCCTGCAGAGTTTCCTCAGACGCTTGAACTTCTTAATCACGTATGTGCACCGCTTGCCAACGTCAACCCTTTACTCCGGGACACAATTGTGGCTCTCCTCGAAAGTATCCAGACTGTCGAACATGCACTGTCTCTCAAAACGGATGACAAGGTGAAACCCCGACACATTGATTTTTAATTTTGCTTTTACTTCTCCCGAAAGTGATTTCCAATATCAAAGCACACGCTTCTGCCAGTTTTGTTGAAAAGTCACTAACCTGTGATTAGGGTGCACCTTTGACTGTGTCCTCATTGAACGATACGGAACTTGGACTGGAAACGTCAGCGATTGACGCTCGGGAAGCGTATAAAGTTTTGTTTTCAAAATGGATGTCGATCTGCCTCTCGCAGTCAGGAACATTGGACGATGCCTTTCATCAATATCTTGCAATTCTCAAATCTCAAGTTTGTTGATTTGTCATGATCTGGTTGCTGAATCTAACAGTTCTGGTGTTTCTAGCGTGTTTTGGAATCGGAAGCTTCCGTTGCAGAATTCTGTCGGGTCATAGTCCTGATGTCCATCGAAAGGTGTGTCGACCCGCTAACGGCTTCTAGTGCTCAGCCTGGATTGCATTACGGTGCCATCGATGGATTTTGTAAATTGATTGTCTGCTTGGTGAAAGTTTTGGGCAGCAGTAGCACCGTATATATCTCTAAGGCCGGTCTTTTGAACACATTCTTGACTGTTGTCGCCGATCTTCTGTCTCGTGATTACGAAAAGGACCCGGAAGCGTTTGCTCAGCGCCCGTTTTTTCGGATTTTTGTCAATCTTCTACAGGTAATGTCAATATTTCCTTTGGTGTTTATAAAAAAAAAAATAGTTGCCTCAAAGTTGCCTCGTGTTTTTTTAATGATTTTACTCATTTTACTCTCAATAGGACTTAAATGCCAACGACCCTGAACTGGATCCGATCAGTGTGCCGATTTTGATGGAGTTTGCCCATGTTTTCCACGTAGTGAGGCCCAATCTTGTTCCAGGGTTTAGCATGTCCTGGTTGGAGTTAATTTCTCATCGGTCTTTTATGCCACGGCTGCTACAGTCTAAGACTCACAACCTCATGCAAGTTTTTAAAACGCTCCTCGTCGATCTGTTCACTTTTTTGCAGGCATGTCTTTGCTCTTAGTAGGCGCTGTGTTGTTGACCATATTTTGCTAGGTGTATCTGCGTGTTGCATGTTTATCAGATCCAATTCGTCTACTCTATAACGGAACGTTACGGGTTTTGCTCGTTCTTCTTCACGATTTCCCAGAATTTCTTTGCTCATATCACTTTTCCTTTTGTGACGTTATCCCGCCATCCTGCATTCAAATGCGGAACGTGATTCTGTCAGCCTTCCCAAGACATATGCGTCTGCCCGACCCGTTCTTAC
This sequence comes from Spongospora subterranea, assembly GCA_900404475.1. Lineage (NCBI taxonomy): Eukaryota > Endomyxa > Phytomyxea > Plasmodiophorida > Plasmodiophoridae > Spongospora > Spongospora subterranea. The sequence continues at coordinate 5,180 of OUQQ01000501.1, read as the reverse complement.
CGAATCTCAAGGTTTGACCTTTGCCGTATCGTTTCAAATTGATACTCTAAGTTTTTAAATAGGTTGATAGCCTCCCTGATGTAAAGGATGCACCAATAATCCTATCGGATATATGTGCTGCACTGGTCCACGCCGGTTTGTTGACCGAGATCGACCAATTCATGACTCTTCGCCATCGTTCCGAATCTTTTTTCGCCGACATTCACGCTAAACTTTTGCGCCCGAAACATGAAATCGCTAGCGCCGGCACAATTTACAATGTTCAGCTAATCAACTCCATTGTCCTTTATGTTGGACAAAAAGGACTGACCGGGGTAGACTTTGATTTTCAGCTTATTGAACGCGACATATGATTCTTGTTTTTCAGGGTATGAGTGATAATATTGCGGTGACTTCTGCTATGGAGATTTTCGAAACTCTGGTGACACAGTTGGATGAAGAAGGACGATATTATTTCCTGAACGCCATCACGAATCAGCTGCGGTATCCGAACAATCAGACGTATTATTTCAGCTGCGTCCTGCTGTATTTGTTCGTTGAGGCCAAAATCGATACGATTCAGGAGCAGATTACCAGGTCTGAAAACGTTTGTTTTCGTTCTATTCTAATCCTGATTTCGCTCACAATCGGTATTTAGGGTCCTACTTGAGCGGTTAATTGTCCATCGCCCGCATCCTTGGGGTTTGTTGATTACCTTCATTGAGCTGATTAAGAACCCAGTATACAAGTTTTGGAACCATGAATTTACGCACTGTGCACCCGAAATTGAAAGGTACATTTTGTCACCTTTAAAAATTGCAATTAATCACGCTATAATCATAGACTTTTCGATTCCGTGGCACGAAGTTGCATGCAATCTCTTCCCGGTTCATCAGTTGACGATCCGATAATCGAAGCGGTCAAATAAGCGCCTCAGTCTGCCATTGCTATTGTCTTTCAAGGCGACTGCGTCTCCTTACCCAACCGCATTCGCTGTTGTTTTTAGTGCTATATATAGTTTAATACAGGTTTTCCATTCATGATTGATCGTTAACCCTCTGGTTCGCGCTCTCCGCAAGCTCTAATACTATAATAATCGCAATCGCTATAATCCTATTGTTCCTTCTTTCCTTATAACGGAGCTCTCGTTGATACATCTACAGAAAACTGTCGTCGATGATAATATTTTTAGTATTGTTTACCCCCGTATTCTTAAAGGTGGCCGTGCCCGTGGCCGTGATGGCCATCTTCATGGTGATCCTGGACGGCATGGAACCCTTCGTAGCCTTCAAGATTATCATGGAATCCTTCGTGGTCGTCTCCGTGACCATCTTCGTGGCCGTGATGACCTGCAAATAATCAATGTTTACAATCTCACATGACGAAGATGGGCGTACCACCGCCGTGATGAAGCGGGTTCAGTCCATGAAATCCAGCTAGGTCGCCGTGATGAAGTGGGAATCCTTCCGTCATTTCAGCGAGGTTGTCGACGTGACCTTCCCCGTTCTGGACGTCGATGAGAGAATCCCCAGCAAGGGAGATGCTTGGAGCGCCGAATAGCATTGCCAGGGAAAAGAGAACCGCCGAAGTTTTCATTTTTCTTAGTATAATAAAGTTGTTGGAAAAAGCTTCACTTAGTAGTGTAAGAAAAATAAACCGAATAACTGAATGAACCAGACCAGCATCTGATGGTGATATATCACCCACGATGGAGTCATTGGACTCGCGAACAGAACGAGTTTGGGACAGTTGACTCACATCCCTGATATTTCATTGAGTCAGTCTGCCACTGAATCACCTTCGCCTATTGATTCACGTTGAAGACAGAGATGCCGACGGGTGGACCTGCGATCCAGTACCAATGGGTATATCGACCATACCGACTCAGGAAATCAAACCGGTCTGTGCCAAAATTTTCTGTTATTTAATCAATGATTAGGGAACATCACTGCATTCGGTCACTATCTACTTTTTCTACGACCTCGGTTTGCCGGCGCCATTCATCCTTCGACCTCGGCAACTATTCCACCATGAGCCGGTTGAGTGTCTGGAAATATATGTGGCACATGGACAATGCTTTGAACGTGTGCAATTGGAACTTGTGAAGCTAGAGACAGCAACCTTTTGAAGACGATCTCAGGCTGATTGACTAATTCACAATACGGCCGTACTCGTGTGATCGTTTCATCGTACCGTTTAGCTTCACAAGTTCGATCGGGTTAACAAAAAACCGAAAAAATGGAATCCGATTCAGGAAAAGAAGAGGGAACTGAAGTAACCAAGGATGGCGCCCATGACCCACCTGGGCCAAGAGATGTCAGGCAGGTTCTTTTACAGCGAATCGGAATGACGCCAAGAGGTTAGTCGCCGAATCACACGTGGTGGCACCATTTTTACCTAGGAATGAAAGATGCTTTTAGCTGGTTATATGCAAGCCGAGGGCTTTATAAAATGAAGGAATATCATTTGGTTGTTGACGCCTTGAGCTACTGCCTTCGTAATAGCAAGACGCAGCGGGAGGCCCAGCATCTGCTGGCATTTAGCCTGTTTCATCTGAAACAGCACAAGGCGGCAACACCAGCGTTCTACAAATCTGTAAAACTCGGCAACGATTCGGATTGGCAGCCACTGGTAGAGCTTTGCATTGATAATCCAGATATCGAGTTCGTTCTGCCCCGATAGCGCTAGTAAACTATTATCTCATTCATTCGATACATGATGGATTATCAGATTTATTCAAGCTTTTCAATTGCGTTGCGCCGGCGTTTAGGTGTGCCATGTTGATGATTCATGCCATTGTGTCATCGTTAACGACACCAAAAGAGTTGCCTCACTGTACGTAAATTGTGGCAAAACTTGACACTATGGTCATTCCCTGTGCCGCAAAATGGTAAACAAACGCGATGGGTTTTCATTTCATCCAGCGAAAAAAACACGGTCAAGTCCGTTTAATTGGTAGATGGAACGCCATCCCTTGACCCTGTTCCGATACCAATATCCTGATGGGTTCTGGGGTGCAATCTACCCGCGGGTAAGCGACATGTTCAGACCAATAGAGTGTGAGTTTAGCACAACCGTCGAAGGACGACACCACATCCCCAAGTGTCGCGAGGTGTGTTATGTGATTGCCCGTTCCTTGATGGTCTCTATTTCCGCAACACTCCCATTCGCACCTTGGGAGCAGTCAAGAGAATCTTGAATGCAAAGATCGTTGAACCTTGTGGGTGGAAAGACTTTAGTCATCTATGAGAGCGAGCATCAATGAAGGCGGGCAATATATACTCACAGCGGCGCCTGTGCATACTGCCGTTTTTGGATCAAATCATAATTCACGCTAGTACTCAACCGTTGACAAACAGACTGGCCAATCGTGCTGACGGTACGATACAAATCAATGCACTGTTTAAGCGGCTTGTTTGCAATCAAATCAGAAATTTGAAGTAAACTTGTACAGTCAGGCGGAATGGCTCCTAAAGTAATATCGAGTTCAGCAGGCTGCTTGTAACTGATTGCTCGCAAAAGTGGCATGTTGCTTCGCAGATCAACCCTAGTTTTTCGTCTGGATTGCAAGAGCGTAGGATCAAAAGCACCTGTTCGTCCGTTGATTTAGGTTGGTTCAGTTAGTACCGTCTGTCGGCCAGGCGGTTTTTCTATAGAACGTTTAATGCAGGCTTGACAGGCGTTGGTTGACGCAAGGATCCGAAATCGTTGTTTATTTAAATCAATAGAGAGTTTATAAAGTCGGATCGTTAGTTGTTTTTAACGCGATCGTATGGAAGATTCAGTGCAGTACCCCAAAACATCTCCAAGCCTATTTTTAGAGTCTTTTGTGACATTGAACAACCAGCTGCGGTAATGAAAATTCGAAAAAGCCACCGGTAACAGAATTCATATGAGTTGTATTTTACCACGACCAATTTGGACAACATTGTAGAGCAATTGCTGAAAACGTGGGCTTGATGCCAGTATGCGGGACCCGAGTTCGTGAAAAGAAATTAGAAAAATATATTTGATCTTAAATTAATGGGCAGCTATCAATTGTTGGGGATCGCTTGATATCGCCGATGGTGACGTGTCTTTCGCACATCAAACCGCAAAGCTAGAAACGCCAAAATGTATATGGTGCCAACACAAACAACGAGCATGAGCAAGTCAAACTTGAGATGAGACACCTTCATTCCCGTCGTCGCTAGGAATGCGCCACCATCACCTTCCAGTGGATGCGCAATATCCAAAAACGGGGAATCAAGAAGGACCGCCAATTTATCAAACTCCAAAGCGCAAAGAGCTTCAGTTGCATAGCTGAAGAACGACGAATATTGCATCATGGACACAAAACCAATATCATTTCGAGACATGAGCGTTGATCCATTACAGAAGTTATAAAGGAAATACAGAACTGAGATAAAATTGGCAGAACGAAAGTCTGATGTTAGGAAACTGATGAGCATTACAGATGCGCCAGCCGCTATAGACACTAATATGACGACTGACGTGAATAATAGGAACTTGACTAAAACAGGTTGTAAACCAATCATTCCATAAGTGATTGAGGAAAAAATTATCGCTGGAATTAGCCGATAGGGGACGATGTCTGTAAGAAGTTTCGCTGTCATATACGACAAGCAACTGTAGGACGTTGGACATTCGCGACGCTGAATTATCCGCTCAGTCAAGAGAAGGTCCAACGACGCTAGACTGATCAACGATAAGAACAAACTCGAGCAGCTGAAGAATCCAAATCGAGCAAGAATTCCACCAGACCACCGTCTATCAAGTTTGAAGAATGTCAAACCGAGAGCGAGAGCCACCACAACTGTGACAACGTAATACAGCAGCAGATGATGAGTGGCGCGAGCCGAATTCCGAAATGAACGTTTGCATAAAATGGAAACCTAAGAACATATGAGAAATTTGACGAAAGTGAAATTGAACACGACATATCAGAAGTAAAATTGAACACGAGATATACCTGGGAGAAAAAAGAGAGCCGCTGATCCGATGATTGTTCGACAGCCGGGATCATGGCGTTAATGGAATCATTTAAGGCAATGTCATGGATTTCATATTCCGAGAGCATACGGTCCATATTGGGCCCATCATCAAGCGACTCCAGGATGAACTCGAATGGATTATCCCTTGGCGCCAATTCGGTTGAAGTATGTCGAATCACAAACTGCAACGCGGCTTGTGGAGTTCCA
>OUQQ01000302.1:0-23148 GCA_900404475.1 Spongospora subterranea | reverse complement strand
ATTGTGTGTAAATAGCATCTATAGTAATCCACCTGACCAGTGTATACCGATGTATGTTACAGAATCGTGTCGTATCGGATTCCTGCCCAAGAGCTGCGTTCCGGTGCATGAGCGATATGTGGGAAAGTTCGCACAAGTGGTAGATACAGCAGTTGTCGAAATAATTTTCATGAAGAAGTTCTCTTATACGCTGCGAAAGTCCAACCGAGAATCTTAATGGGCGAAGCAATTGGACACGTTGGACGTCTCAAATCACATTAATTAGGGGCGTACGCGACAAAGGCGACGACAGTTGCTTCGACCAGTTTACTTCAGTCATCGAAAGATTTGTAAAGCGGCACCGAGCGATTTCCGAGTGATGTTCTGATTGGTTTCAAATAACCGGCTCATAAGAAGCGGGTTCCGTTATCTTTTGCAAAAGTCGCACCGCTGTTGCCAAAGAAAGCTTGATGTGGCCATATCGCTTAGGACTGTAATTACACGATCAAGAACAGATTCGCAAAATTCCTGTCCCATTGACCCTGACACGTTAAGTGGTTGACGGTAGTCACCTGCATGAATGATATCCATATTTATGTTATGACATAGTTTGTAATCGCGACAACAGAGCGCGTTAATGATGCTTAAACTCAATCAAATAGAGTCCATTGAGAACTTGGGGTCCAACTCCGTTAGACGCGACCTCATTGCTTTGATTATGACGTTCTTTTTCGTGACGATTTTTTTGAGCTCTTGAAACTGAGGCGTCAACGAAACCTTTGTATCTAACGATTTTTTGCAGTCGGCTAACTCACTTCGCAATTCATGCAGTTGAGCCTAAAGGAAAGAATCAATGATCGATGAAACTCAATGATTCATTTTGGCCAGACTCGAAGTTGTGCAACCTCAGCTGACGCGGCGCCAGCCGTGTTCTCGTCTTTGTAGATCTGAATTGCGACCTCATTCCTTTTTACTTGTTCTTGCAGCGTCGTATTGCTTTGTGTAAGATTAGACAGCTAAACACAGAAGAAGATAAATTGATCCCGGAACTCGATTCGGAAATGGGTTGAACCTGAGTTTTCATCGTCTCTAATCGATAACAATATCGTTCGTTCTCATCGGTCAATTCTTTGATCTTCATGACCAGGCCAGTATCGACCGTGGCACCGCCAATGGCTCCAAGCCTGTTTTTTGAAAGCTAACATTCCTTAAATGGAATGATTGATAGCCAAAAATAATCAATACTGACCGAAGGAAGACTATTTAGCAGATTGACGGTATTGTCTTTCACAGTTTCTGACCCGATTTTGTCGATGTCCCTTAATAATACTCTGGATAGCGAATCAGCAAATATCATTCATCCAAGTGTTCCATTACTCGTCGTCGAGTTTCGACGTCTCGACACGCAACTGGATGCGTTGCCCTTCCGCCTGTAAAAATAGCTGTCTAAGAACGAGGACGCTTGTCCGACTAAAGTTGTCGAGTTCATCGCCAATATTGCTGTTCAGTAATATACGCAAACCCTCGAATATATCCACCACATCCTCATGTGTATACAGGTCCTCAAACATTCTGAAGAATTAGTCTTCGAACTGTTGGCCAGGAACGAATTGCTGTTTTACCGAGTATCTTTCACTTCGTCGAAAGTTCGCTGGACTTCATTTAGATGCTGGTCACGCTTCGAGCGGAAATATCGAAGGTATTCGATGACCTGTTGCCGGTGCCCATCATTCAGATGCTTGCAAGCTGAATCTTCCAGGGCAGAGGACATGGTACTGTAGTTTAACACGAAAATACGTTCAGTTTATCAAAACATCATCAAACACCCAGTCATAAACAGTCACAAACACACATTTCATTTGTGGGAAAATAAAGAGAATTGGTATGGTATTTCCGGGCAAGATAAATAACAAGCTGGGTTCGCGATAGGATTTCAAATTGTGATGTTGTCGGTACAAACAGATGCGATGGCAAGCCAAGAACTGGTAGTGTCAAAACGGATGCAAAGTAGCCAAACCAGAAAGCAAACGCTGACTTTTCAATCGACTATTTGATGGATTTCTAACGACATTTTACAAGGAAACTCAGGTCGAGTCAACGCGGCACCATCTCTATGCTTTATGATTCCGCCCAAAGCAAAATAAAGCACGCCGATGTTCTGATTCGAGTTCAAGTAAACGAACCAACAACCCCCTTATGGTACTTTCATTCTGACAGTCGATCTTCGTTGATAAATCATGCATTACAAAAACTACGAACCTCTTTCGTAAAAAGCACTTCGATTTCCATCGAAATAAAAAGAGGAACAAAAGGAACAGCAACGATGCCTGTTACTCCCTGTGTAATGAAATTCATTTGCGACCACACATTAAAGATACAAGATCCCGAGTTGAAGGGTCCTTGTCGAGTTCAGCAGCTGATGGCATCCGATTATGCCGAAATAATTCCATAGCAGCAGCGACCATGGGATCGCGTCCTAAACTGACGACACTAACGACCTGCCCATCACTGATGTAAAAGGCCAAAAACTTCCTGCTCTTCAAGTCACCATCGACGATAATTCTGTCATATTTAACTGGGTATCCAGCATAACGGATCGATTGGCCGTATTGCATTGTCCAGAAAAACGGTGTAGTTCTGAATGGTTTAACCATCCCCAAGATGTGACGAGCGGCTGCTCGACCTTCATCAAGATGGTCAGCAGTAAAATGCGATTAGCGATCATGTACCTTGGTTCTGTGCGACAGCCCAGTGCTCCGATCTCCCTGTTCCTGAGATGTTCCATAAAGGAAACCTGGCAATGTCGCCAGCAGCGTATATATCCTGATTACTTGTCTGCATGTAGTGATTGACTATCACTTCACCCTGCACATAAGTTCAAGAACTGCAAAACGCCTACTCAAAAAAGTTCGAACCTGCTCCATCTTGACTGCATTTTGAACAAAACTCGTATTCAAAACAACACCGATCCCGATGACAACCTGATATCATTTATCACGTTGAATCGAGTTATGGGCTGTTGCAGGTACCAGGTCGGCAGGAATAACGCCCTTGGTCGTACGTATTTGACCCACAACGTCAGCACTATGGGACACTGTTAGAAGAAAGGAAAAAAATGACAAACGAGAACTTACGACACACCCGGTAAAAATTCGTTAGCAACACAGTCGAATAAGAACTGGACACCATTACTTTCGTGTAGCTCTTGAACACATTTGCCAACGCTCTCTCCGAAAATAGCAGCCAGAGGAGGACTATTACAGTGTTGCAGAACTGTAACCGATTCCGCCTCATGGTTTCGTCTGGATTGAAATCACTGGCAAGCGATGTATTGTTATCATGGACTCACATGAAATAAGAAGCTGCTTCCAAACCGATGAATCCTGCTCCAATGATGACGATGTGTTTGGCAAATTCTGCTTTAGCGTCAATAGCGGCTGCATCCGTTGAAGATCTGAGTGTGAATATGTTGCCAAGACCAGAGCCGGGAACGTTCAGTGTTCTAGGACTGTTTTACGAATCAGTGCAGTATTCTGATTACCTGCAAAACAAATCACCTACGTCCCACCGGTAGCAATAATTAGCTTATCGTAGGGCACACTAGTCTTATTATCCAACACGACATTTTTGTCAGCAGTTTTACAGGCTACGACGGTTCGCCCAAGCATGAGCTGGACTCGACCTTGATAATAAGTATCCGGACACAATAACAGTGCTTCCATTGGTTTGGCCATATTTTTAGACATTGATGGTCGATCATAAGGTAAAACATTCTGAAAAAAGATTGAATGACTCTCAAGGTATTACAACGTCGATGTACCTCTTCAGATATCAGAGATATTGTCCCAGCGAAACCATTCTCGATTAGGATTGATATCGCTGCATGGCCGGCTGCTCCACCACCAACAATAACAACTTTAGTCGATGACGAATCAATCGGAGGCGGCGACACAGGACGTTTAACTTGAATTGGAGCCTTAGTTTCGGGATGAACCTCTACAATGAATAAATAACAGAAAACTAATGACCGTATACTGAGTACCTATCTCAAGCGCTCCTTCCTTTACGCGGTGAGAGTATACTGGAATGCTGTGAATTGAAGGGCCCGATTCAATATCACCGGTATATATATTGAAACAGGCCGCATGCCATGGGCAAACAACATGCTCACCATGAATGACACCTGATTCTAATCTCCATGTTTGAGAATTGACGATATGACAAACTGAAATGACATGCCTAATGGCGCGCCAACATGAGGACATAGCGCCCCAACAACGCTGACAATTTGTGGATTAGGCTTGCTATTATCAAAAATGATCATTGCCTTTGATCCATCCTCTAACGAGACAGTATGCGATAGACAATGCTCATTGCCTGGTTGAAATGACGACAATGTCCAGATTGGGACCCACATTTCGATTGAAGAAAGAGCAGATCAGAACTTACGAGAGAGTGCGTCGCATACAGTGTACCCATAAGAGCACACTCGCTAGACTGTACACATGACTGATAGTGATGACACTGGACCTGTCTACCAGCTCACTAGACTGTACACATGACTGATAGTGATGACACTGACCATGTCTACCAGCTCATTAGACTGTACACATGACTGATAGTGATGACACTGGACCTGTCTACTGTACCAGCTCAGAGACTGAGGTCATTCGGCATTGGCTTCTTCTTTACCAAGAGGTTCCTCGCGTTCCAAGCGAAACAGGCTGGCGTGGTTCAACGACGATCCTGACGGCGTCAACTTGAGCCTTGTGTATCTTCCTCATGACTGCATAATGTTGCCCTCGCCATTGAAATGCTTGGTGTGATCTCCCTTCGAGCAGAATCATCGTTCAGGTTCAGGGACCCAGAAGAAAAACGATTGGCGAGCGAACACAATGGTTGCCGACGACGAAACCGTCGGCAGCAGTTCCGTGCCCCTCTGACGCCAGGGCGTTCTTCGTTTTATCAATGGGCCAGCTACGCGTAAGGCGAAACCGCGGGCACGCCGTCTTTGAAACCGAGTTACTAAGATAGTTCGAAATCGAGAACGCACATGGTACCTGGCCGTTATTACGGTAATGACTTCAGCATGATAGGGCATGTACGCCGGTGCCTCCACCGATTGGTGCATGCGACGGCACAGCCCTGTACGTTGCCGCCACTGAGGTGCAACATTCGAATAACTGTCATTACACCTCATTGCCTTGAGAGAATCACTGACTGCCCTGTGTTTATCCGTCGCCGATGATATATTCAGTTTTGTTGATGAAACCGAAACGACTCACCAGGGTTGGTATGCACTGAAGAGCCGATTGTCTGCTACTGGTCTTCAAAAATGAAATCTCGCACTCAAGAACTTGTTCCGAATAGAGCAAGGGTTAGACTCAGTGAAAGAATATAAAGCAAGAGTCGAAGCTGCTGTCAACAATGTCAAGGCTGTTGCATCAAAAACACCTGACAGTCAGTGATTCTTTTAAAGGCAATGATAATTCTCATGGGTGTAAATGACAGTTATTCGCATGTTGTTGATTCAATAGACGCCAGTCTTCAAAACATTTCGGCGGAATCTGTGTCAGCGATCCTAATGCGCAATGAAGCTCGCCATTCCACCCATTCCAATGGAGGATCAGCTGACAGGCAATATGAAGATTAAAGAGCCGAACTGGACAATCTCCGCTCTCGCCATAGAAGTTTCTGCTACTATTGTAGATGTCCAAAACAGAAATGTTATTTACCCCGGTGCTACAACCTTCACCCAGAATTACGTCCGTTCAAATGGTGCAGATCTGCAATCGGAATGACAAATGTCAGTTAAAGGGGGTGTGTTGGAAAGACGACCAACCTGACGGTAAATTACATTTCTGTTTTGGGCATCTACAATAGTAGCAGAAACCAGTGATTAACGTACAATGGACAGGTATACACTGGACAGCTATCCTTGTACTAACCCCTTGTGGACTTGCTTGTTTCTTTGATAAATTGTTTTAAAACAATACGGCCGACGACGCGGCAGCAAGAACAAGATCACGTAGATGTCACGAACACTTGTGCCCTTGGCACGTGCCTAGTACTTTTGTTTACAGAGGGTTTCGTCTCATAACTATATCAACATCTTCTGAATTACGGCACCAGTTCCTTGATTTGGTAGAAGGGCTGAGTACAAAAGCGATTCCGATCATATTTGATGACAAAGGCAACGGGGAAGAAAGCAGAAGGTTCTGTTAACCTTGATGAGTGACGTTGTTGACGCAATTTGTCGTTTATATGTTCTAAGTCGAGTTTGATGTTGTCTGTAACAGTCCGTTTTGCCCAAGGCAGGTGCTGTGCCCTACATCTCCACTCCATTGGTAAAGCTGCTCTGGGATCCCGTACAAACTCATCTCCAATGTGATTTCCGATCAGGATTGCCATGTCATGTCGATGCTCTGTCAACACCGTTGATTACATTTCTCGAAAATCGAGCAATGCCATGAAACTTTGTGTCATTGAGTTCAGTCACGAGCTCCATTATGTCGGCCAACTTCACTTCGAATGTGTAAGCCGTAATAACGGAACTCGTGACTAACCGAGTTCTCAATGACACAAGTTTTCATCGCAACGCTTCATTTCCGACATCATTCTACAGAATCCTGCAGGCGAATCACCGTGGAGTGGAGATGTAGCGGCCACAACACCTACCCCTTGGGCAAAACGGACTGCTACAGACAGCATCAAACTCGACTTAAAACATAAATCGGTTTGATGAACCACTACTTACGTCAACATTGTCCCGCGTTAGATCATTGTCCGCGTCAGATCAATAGAATCCTTCTGCTTTCCTTTCCCATCTTCCAGCCACAACCAAAGGCAATTAAGTTGGTACTACAGTTATCGTTCCGCAGTGTGTCATGTGGGTGGCGGGTTTTCTGAAAAACCCCGTGACGGACTCCTAACGGACTTCCTCCTGTGATATTCCAGTTTCGAAAGATCGCTCTGACGGTTAATGGGGGCGTCACGGCTTGCCTCACAACTCCAGGCGCTATCTTCCCAGCGCCAATCCGCTCCGGCCAGTACCAGCAGACAACAGGTATCACTGATATATGATGGTAAACAGGCTTCACAGCTTGATAATGAGGCCATATTCCATCTCGCTCAAACCGCTCTACACGAACTGGCCAAGATCGACGGCAGGTTTCGGCGATTCGCCGACACGATATTCCAATGTGGAGCGTGGCAGAGCGATCCTGACCTGTTGAATAAGGCGAATAACGCCAAGATGGCCGGGCACATCCTGGATATATTGTCATTATTATCGGGCAAGTTCCTATTGACCGCAGCTCATCATGTTATCGAATACCTTATTCGTCACCATCGTGTTCATCAGCGCAACGCTGACCAATTTATCTGTATGATTCTCCCTTATCACGAGACGCCTCTGTTTGCTCGCGCGTTGTCGTTCACCGCATTATCCGGTAAATGGTCGTTCCTATCGCCATACGTGGCCAGGAACGAGGGATATTGCCGATCGATATTTGTCCAGCGCGCGGCCGATCACGTCGATCTGTTCCAGACCATCTTATCCATCGCATCATCAGGTGCAGATTTAGCCAAGACCGGCGACAGTAATCGAGCGGCCATCGCATTCTCCATCGCCGTCATTCTCGCTGTAATTGAGCGAAAACACCTCTCCGACCTGCATCTACGTGCTATTCTCCCATTCCTACACAATTCCCTCAGCTACAAGAAAACCCCATCAATGGAGTTGCGCCTGTTAGCTCAGGTCGCCGCCGCTGCCATCGCCCCCAAGCTCGACGATAAACCGATTCGATCGCTATTGACAGCCATGATCACCGGTATCGACGCTCACGCTGGCCTCGACCACATCACGAAATCCATCCAGTATGCCGTCGCCATCTTCATCATCCGCTCGTCGGTCGTGTGCTCGGACAAGGCGTTGCGCCATCTCGCGTCGATCCCCTCGATTCCAGCCGCGCTGTCCCATCTCCGATCGTCCCTCGACGTCAGCGCGTTCGTCGACATGTTGATCAAGTTCTCGATCCGGTCGGATAATCTGCAGATTGCGTCGTCATTAATCCTTCAGGCTACAGATATGTCGTCGGATTCGGTTCAACGCTATGCGATGTTAGCAGAGGCGACCTCAAACTCCACCGATCTCCTCGAATTTCGACGTCAAATCGGCCATAATTGCCTGGCAGATGATTCAATATTCAGTTCCAATCCGACAGTTCGATTAGACGCGTTCCGTTCATATGAGAAACGGGTCGTGTCTGGTGAATTGTCACATGGATTCGCGTCAACTCTATACCATGATTGTATTGAGGACCGATCGCCAGCGTTGGTGATGGCCGTTATCAACAGTGCGTCGGCGATCGCGATCATGGGCGAGACGGTATTGTGTTCGGCTATTGAGCGAGCGTTACCCCGGTTCAAGGGCAATTCTGATCTGGTTCTAGCGTCTGTCCAATGTCTAGCCAGGATTGGAACGGATTCGGCAATCGTCATGTTAGTCGATATCGTCATCGCTCATCCGACTGTATTATCACGTCTATCGCCATCGTCACATCCATTATTCACCACTATTCAAGATTCGTTGGCGTCCACAATCGCATCCAATGTTTCCGCCGCCCAACTGCCGTTTGTTCTCGACCTGATTTCGACCCGCCCTGCGCTGTTCCCCGTCATCTCCTTAATACCCATGGACGGTCAGAGCCTCGACTTAATCCTCACCTCTTTAACTAGGTTTAAAGTTCATCCCTCTACGTTAACCGCCTTCGACGAACTCTGCTGTTCCCTTTCTAGCTCAGCAATTCAAAGCGATCAAGATCACCGCTTGTTCGAGATCTGTTCCGAACACGGAGCTGTTAGATCGATGGCCCAGATCATCGAGCAGCAGAAATTAACGTTCACCTTCCTCATTAAAATGTGGGGATCGTTGTCATTAACGGCAGTCGTATCAGCGTTGCGTATTGCTGCATCTCTGATCGGTGCTCTTCCACATCGGAACCTTGCCGGTCTCGTTCCATTGCTGATTCCCTCGCTCGCACATCAAGATGAACGTGTCCGATCGGCCGCCCTTAATGTGGCTGGATCCATCATCAAATGTCACAAGCGTGTGGCACCCTTTTGCGGAGAACCATTTGCCGACGACTTCGCCAAATGCAATAGTTCCGACCTTCCAACGCTGAGGAAGTTCGCCCGTTTGGCATATGCCAAATCCAAAGAGATCTATCTCGATAGGTCAGTGTATGATCCGTTCTAATCAGTTCCCACTAAATATAAATGGATTGGTCAGATCATGGATCGCGCGTTTGGAGTTTAAAGAGGCCACACGTTCGGCGGTTTTCCGGCGATGTCCAGTGATGTCAACTGCGACTTGTGCGAGTGTGTTGGCAGGTTTGCAAATCAAGCAGATCAGTGCTGCACAAGTATCGCTATGTTCTGGTCTGATTTCGGACCGGACCTGCTCAATTCTGATTCCATTAATTGCTGCTCACACGACACCCAAAGCCGTCGCCGTTTTACAGCGGTGCATATCCTGCGACAACCCGGCCGCCATCGTCAATGCTGCATCAATCGCCATAACGCAAGACCATTTCAGAGTAATGACCACAGGTGCCCAAACTAATCTCATTGTTGCTCTCTGTCACCTATTGAGATCGCCATTTGCCCATCATTCCCTGCTCGTACTGTCCAAATTACAGGTCGGATTTGGTTCTGATTTTTTGACGCAATCGATCATATCTGAACTTACGTGTAGATCTCGCCCACATTGGCCATCAGAGCTGTTGAAACTTTATCTGAGGCCAGCGAATTGGTGCTCGTTTTGGATTGTTGGTCGGAGGGTGATTGTCTGGTCGGCAACCTCACCCAGTTTGTCATCACTCTACTCTCCCTGATCGATGCACAATGCGAATCTGACGCCCTCGACTCGTTATTGATCTGCTCCATCCTCAAATTCTTCAACACTCTTCCAATGAAGCAATTTGGTAATACCACCGGTCTGTCAAATCAATATTGTATCGCTGATCGAATATAGGCTCCATTGTCTGTAATCAGAAGACGTTGCAATGTCTACGTATGGATCGGCAAGTTCGCTTACAGATGGCGCTGCTTTTCAACAAGTATTTTGCCGAGAGAGGTGTTGATCGCAAATCCTTTACTACTTGCGATGTTCTGTCTTCAGTTATTGCCACATTGGTCGCTGGAGATGGGTTCGCGCTCTCTGTGCTTATCGATTCCATGAACACCCAAATCCCAGACTCAACCTGCCCCATACAAGTAATATCCCTGTTCATCGAATCATGGTCAGATTATCGAATTCGATGCGATCGTAATGTTTGACCACACATCACAGGTCGGCGATTCCGGAGTCGATGCGATCTGACGTGTTCACAACATTGATCAGTGTGACCCATCTTCTGGGCGAGATCCTGTTGGGTCTCGTGTCCCAATACGGCAGCGAATGCTTCGCCTTCGCTCATTCCATCGCGGAGCGGTGTTCATCGGCTGAACAGCTCCTTGCTCTAGCCCATATGCTCAGCTCTGCCGACACCGTTCGCCCCATCAAGAAGATCAAATCTGAATCCCCATGTTGCCTGCCGGCGGTCGAATTCGTCGCTCATCATCTTGATTATTCGCCGTTTGTCTCGAGCGTCGTTCCTTCGGCGGAGACCGAATCCGCGTTCATCACCATTTATCGCGTCATGCTCAACGAATCAACCGCACGAAACACGATATTCGACCAGCTACTGCATCGCCTGGTGGCAATCTCCTCGCTATCCATGTTCATTTCCGCATTAAGCAATCTGTTGAAGTCGTGCCAGGAATCGGAAACTGTTCTGCGGCGAAAGACGTTGCAGCTCCTGAACGAGAAACTGGAATTGATCGGGCAGAATGGCACTGAGGCAAGAGATCTGGTTCCAATTGTTGATAGCCTATTACCCGCTCTCATCAATCTAGTCACGAACACCTCCGAATCCGATCAGAACAAGCAATTGGCGTTATTGGTGAGTTCATTGTCGTCTTCAACATTCCCTATTGACTGGGTAGTCAGGTTATCGATTCCGTCTCGAATATCTGCCCATCCGATGTCGTGGCGCCGTTCATTGATGTGATCCCGCGCATCGTTGTCGTTATGTCCACTGGATCATCGAATCTTCAGTCTTCGGCCTTGATGACGGTTGCAACATGTGTCGCTAATCTCGGTCCTCACGCCATTCGATTCCTTCAACGCGTTATGCCCTCTGTCCTCTCTCATATTTCCAAATCCCAGACAGCTGGACTACATGGGCTTTGCGCCATTGTCTCGTAATATTCCCTTTTGTCAATCCCTCAATTCAATCAACAGTTAACCGTCCCCATATAGGTCAATCCCTAAATTTATGGGCCCATATCTGTCGGGAATATTCACAGCGATTACTGATCCTGCGATTGGCAATAGTGACATCGTCGGTCAGATCATGTCCCACATCGCCAGTAATGTATCGATCCGTGTTGTGCTGCCGACGATCCTGTCAATCCCCTCGTCCAGTACCCGACTTCTGGATCTCATATCCGATATCGTCACGAATCACATCTCCCCCGCCGAGCTCAAGGCCTATTATCGCCCCGTGTTCGACCTGTGCATTTCCTCCTTCTCCCAGCATGTTGATCATATCGACGATCACGCTGTCGCGATGTTCACAGCCCTAGCGCTTCGCCTCAACGAAGCCCAGCTATCATCGCTATTCGCCTCCTTACTTCAATGGGCCGGACCGTCCTTCGACACCGACGACCGCCGATTCTGCACCTTATTCGCCGTCGTCATCAGTCTATTGGACAGTCTTGAAACATTGTTCGCTCCATACGCTCGGCAGATGATCGATCTGTGTGCCGCCTCTCTTTGCCATGAAGACGCATCACCTCGCCTGTACCAATTGGCTATACAACTCTTGCACAAGACGTGTCTCCATGATGATGGGGAATTGGTCTCCAAGCCTCGGTAATCTTTTCGCGATTCACAATTCTTCAATTTGCGTTATTAAAGCGTCTTACAGGTACGACATCATCAAACCGGCATTCGTTGAACAAATCAAGATCGCATGCGCCACACTTCGGGCATCTGATGCCATTCAATTTGCCACTGATTTTATTGTCCCATGTAGCTCACAATTCGCGTCCACCTTCAACCATGAGGTGATTCACATCTCGATTATCTGGTGTTTGTTTTCGATTGCTAATGAGGAGAATGTCGTTAGATGTATTGGCAGCCGTTTATCCATGATATCCTGCTGTTGACCAGATCGAACCAGAACGCTCTCAGGAACACCGCGTTCCAATGCATTCATGGAATCCTGGATCGTATCGGTGATCCATTGCTGCCATTATTGCCAGAGATGATCCCGTATATCGTCGAGGCGATGGAGGATGCCGACCCTGATGTTGAACGGACGGTGAGACGGCTGGTGGATCTACTGCAAAGGTTATCGGGAGAGGATTTACAGGATTATATCAATAAATGATGATTTTAATCTCATGAGCCGTATACGGGGTCCATGTCAACCACCATCTTCAAATGCTCATCCTTGATCAGGGATGCGATGGTTCAAAAGGAAACAATGTTGAACTACCAATCTGGGTATTACGCATGTCTTGAAAAGGGCGATGTCGACGCCACAATGATTGATAATGTGGTTTTGAACACCTTTTTGATTATAGAGTAAGCGATCCCAAAAACATCAAAGTCGGTCGATATTTGTTTTGTTGAAACGATTTGACATAACTTTCATTACGATTCAAGTTTTTCGTTTTGTGTCAACTATAAAATGATGTTTGCAGTGATGCTGTTGAGAACAACTTTCCCACCCGGTTAAGAAAAGCATGAGCAGAAAGCTAACATGATAAGATGATATTAGTATGAGAAAGGACTTGACCATTAGTATGGTTAATCACAGTTCGGAAACCGGCCCGACTTGGCTTGTTCACCAGAAGCCCTCTTCCCAGACGCAATATGGGCCAACACAACTTGTGCCAATGGCACTGCCGGTAAAGTGTGTAACACACAAGGTGGTGGCCAACCGGCGTCAACCCCACAAGTGCAGTGGTGCAAGGGGAGGCGCGGCCCGTTATGACAGGGCCTGGAACTGGACTGGCTGCGCCCTGTTCTGTTCAGACATCATCATCATCATCATCATCTTGAGCTGAAATTGAGGTTCAGACGATGGATGACCCTGGGCCAGGGACAGCCCTTGTAATACGTGATCCTCCCCCGGGCGCACCTGCCACATTTTTGAACAAAAAAGCGACCCGCGAGCTAGAGGACCAGCTGCAACAGCTGAAAACTGAATGCGACCAGAAAGATGAGGAGATTGCCAGATTATTGGCAGCTTCTTCACAAGGGACGCTACAGGTCGCCATGATGGAACTTGATCAATACACAGTTTTGAATGATTTTTTAGAAGCAACTCCAGAAGGCATTAGAGGAAAATAGGGATTTGAAGAAGGAGCTAGCCAGCCTGTACCAGGAACAAGTTGACGTGCGTTTATAACTATATTATGGGATAGACATCTGACCACGATCGTAGTCTCAACAGCTAGCCGAACGTCTTGAAGCTCAGGAGGCTCTGACCCAAACAGTCCAGAATGAGTTTGCTGATTTCCGCAATCAGACCAAGCTGGGAATTGAGCAAATGAGGCTGGTAATCCAATGCGTGTTCCAGAAAACGGCGCTCTTCTCAACGTAATGATAAGGACCGAGAACAGTTAGACAACGAGATAACATCGTTCGAAGCTCGGATTGGGTCAATACGAACCGCTGAGTTTGAAACTGAGAAGCTCAACACCGTCCTAAACGAAAAGGTCTATAGATTTT
This sequence comes from Spongospora subterranea, assembly GCA_900404475.1. Classification (NCBI taxonomy): domain Eukaryota; phylum Endomyxa; class Phytomyxea; order Plasmodiophorida; family Plasmodiophoridae; genus Spongospora; species Spongospora subterranea. The sequence goes on along the minus strand of OUQQ01000302.1, from coordinate 9,320 downwards.
GATTCTGCAGAAATCAGGCGATGAAGTTTTTGAGCTTCAGGTTGCAGATCTCGAAGCACAGCTTCGAACTCAATCTGCTTTAATCACGAAATTGAAAGACGGAACTCAACTTGGTATCAATCTTCGTATCTGTTTTCCTTCCCTAAATAATGCTATTCACTTTATCAGAGGAGCTAGAGGCGACCATTGCTTCTCTTACAGACAGCCTTTCGCAAAAAGAATGGGACCGCCAAAACTTGGAAACCTCGCTGCTTGCTGCCAACAACGAAAATGCTCAGATCATTGCTCGAACAGAAGAATTTGAAAGCAAGGTCCAGGTGGGGAATTTTTATTATCATTGCTGATTCACATATTGAGTTGCGGTGGTTAGGGAACTCTTTCAGATACTGTCTCTCAACTTACTGAACAATTACTCAAGCACAAATCAGCATCTGAAGCCAAGTACCGTCAGTGTTTCTGCGTTTGTCTCCTATCGAACGTGATGTTTCAGGGATATTGAACTCGAAGAGGAGCGGAAGCGTTACGATCTATTGCTATCTAAGGTACTTAACACTGACCAAGAGCTTATGGACCTAGCCAATCAGTTGCAAGCTTACGAGCAAGGTAAGATTCTTCGGGTTTAAGTAAAAAAGGTTTTAACGCAAAATTTTGAATTAGGTTATTCAATCGACGATGCCATGAAAGATCTTCGGAAAAAGAAAGCTGAACTATCACTGAGAGAGAAAGAGGTTCTGGAGATCTCAACAAAGCTAAATATTCGAGAAAAGCAGCTTCAGAAAATTGTTAGCGAGAACCGGTCGGTCAAATGGACTTGGCGGCGACAGTTCTGATGAGGATGTTTGTCTGATAGCGCTCTTCGAGCGAAAGCTGGAGTTGACATTGGGTGGGAAATCAATGAGGAGGAACTGGAACTTGAGCATAACGTTGAAGTTCAGCGTCTGTCGGCGCTGGTCGACCATTATTCTTCTCGTATCCAACGCCTTGAATCAGAAAGGTGTCAACGAATCTGAAACTTTTGCTGTCGAATTTAGTTCTGTCTCAGATTGGAAATATTAGAAGAACTTCGGGTCAAAGCGGTTCAAACTGGGGAAACCGGAGTGGTATTTTTTGGCCTTTCTGTAGACAAAATGAAGCTTGTCGAACAAGTAAGCTTACGATCATGGATCTGCTTTAGACTTACATTTCGTTCAGTATGCTGAAAAATTGAGGGACAATGATCCTGATTTGCCTGTGCATGATGAAACCGAGAGGTTGAACGCTGAGTTGCAATCGAGTCAAAGTCTGCTAGCTGAACTACGTGCAAAATACTCAGAAGTACTATATATGGAATGTAATTATTTGGCTGTCCTTAGCTGATACGATAGTCTTTAATTGAATGCAACGAACTTCGATCTGCACTATTAGAAAAGATCAAAAGTCACGGCGATGAGCGCGTTGCCGAAATTCTTGAAAATATAAATCAAATCAAGATCAGTCAGCATGCTAATAATGGGAAGGCATTACCAAACGCTGCCGATTCTACTGCCGTTAATCAAGATAAGATGTCGTCAGCTCGTTCGTGTTGTTTTCGTACTGTCGTGTTTGCTTATTTTCAGTCAGGTCTCGGTCTAGCCAGAATGATGTCTTAACTCCCAAAGATGGCGGTCTGGATGAAGGATCCGACGACAGTCAATGTCAGAGCCCGTAATATCGATTATCGTCCGATTTGTGAATAGTAAATAACATTGTTTGCAGGGCTGAGCTTTCCCAAGAATTACTTCTTTGTATGGAAGAAATATTGTCAACCGAAAAGGTTCTTGACCTGTCTGCTACAACTATCGCCAAGTACGAAGCGTCCATTACTCATACATCGTCCATCATCAATGCGTTATTTACCTCTTATTCTGAACGTCTTCATCAATTTACTGACGAAAGGGAACAGCTGCATACAAAAGTTGACCAGCTTCAATTGCAGTTGAACCAGCTAATGATTGAAAGGGATTCCGCATTGGTATCACTGAGGTCAATTGGGGACAACAAAGATATCGAGAATATAAATGAAGAAAATCGAAGGTCTCGCGTCGATTATATCTGCAAATTCTTGTAAAACCATGTTTCTATAGGCAAGTAACTGTATTACAAGCAAATGAAACTGTTTTGACAAGGAAGCTCGCCATTCTTGAACAATCACTGTTGAACCTGGAAACAGTTAGTTTTTTTGCGCCCATTTCGGAATTGTTGTTTCAGCGTTTTCTCAGCGTGAAAACCGTAGTCGAGATAACCGCATAAAACTAGAGCAAGTGTTGAAAACTCGCATTTTACAACTCGAGAATAGTAAGGCGGCGTCGAATTCACAAGTGAGTGCTCTTGAGGAGCAACTTCGTTTATCGGTTTCGCAGACTCTATACGACACCTTAGTTCAGCAGGGTTCATTCACACACAAAAGGTAATGCCGGGGACGTTTCGTTGATGCATATTTAATCGTCCAAGGCTTTGCGAATGCCTCAAGGAAAACGCAGATCTTCAACACCAATGTCAGGAGATACAAGATCTTCGAAGGGACGTCGATATTGCTCAAAAAGAAGCCATCTTATCTAGAGAAAGACACGAAAGCTCTGAAGCTACTATACAAATTCTCCAAAGCAAGCTTGACAGTATGGCTAGTGAAGGTGCATATGGTTTGGCATTTTTATTGTGAATCTGTGGTTGATGAGGTTTCCAACACAGATGACGATCGAGTTCAACTAATTGCTCACATTGCCGCTTTGGAAGTTCGGGAAGGCAATGCTGTCAGAAGTATGAATCGGATGCAAGAGCGTGCAACAGGTTGTGAAACGCGCTACACCCAAGTTTCAACGGATTTAAATATATTAGAGCAGAAGTACAAATCGATTTTGCTGCTATACCATAGCGAGCAAGAAACGGTTCAGAAACTTCAAAAGACGATGTCACAGTCAGAAAAATCCTATCAAGAGTCATCAGCAGAGTTAAAAAATGTCATTCAACATACAAAGCGAGAAGTCAATCGCTTCAGAAAACTTTTTGAAATTGCCAAAACCCAAGCCAATCAGTTATGCCAAGGAAACCAAGATGTTGAATCAGAAATCCAAGGTACACATTCTGCTTGTGTACTTTCAAGAACTCATGTTGAACTGTGGTCAGGACTTCGACTGGCTCTATCCGATTTGCAATGTAACAGCGATGAGCAATCGCGGATCGGGCAGCTGCATCATGAGCTCATATCTGCTAGGATAGAGATTCGAGAGTTGAAGCGGACTGTGGAGGATCACGATAATGTTGTGAACAGGTATGCTGTTTTGGTGTGCCCATCCAACTGTCTATTTATTCCTTCAAGATTGGAATCCGACCTCTTGCGTGAATGCCAGTCTCATGACGAGTTGACTACGGCGTCGTTCGTGGAGAATTCAAATCTTCGTTCGCGAATTCGGTTTCTCCAGGCTTGTCTTGCTGACGTAACGTCAATTACCGGCAATGGTCTCAACGCAGAACAAGCAGCAGCTCTTCAGCAAACGAACTCGTGGTTAGTTCAACGACTACAGAGCGCTCGTGATGGTATCATATTGCCCAAATCCAAACCGAATCCTTATGTAATTGCAATAGACCTGGTCAAGCTTGATGATCGATGCCGATCTTCGGAACAAGAGCTTGCCTTATTGAAGATTGCGAGAGAATGCATTGTTGAAGAGACCAATGTTACCAATCATATGCAGTCACTTGATCCTGAAACATATGATGAACAGCTGCAGTTTCATCTCTTAGAATGGACAAAGAAGTTTCGTGAACTGAAAGTATCGCAAATGCAATTACAGGTGACTTAATTTTTGTCGTGCTATCCTCTTCAGAGACTTACCGACTGTTTCAGCACCAATGTCGTTCGCTTCAGCAGAAGAATGACTTCCTGGAGAAGTGCGTTTGTGAACATGAGTCTGAGATGGGACGTTTGCGTGACATTATATCTGATAAGGTACACGCTGTATTGTTTGTTTTATTTCGTTCATTGAGGCTTTCCAGGATGCCCGCTTGGAAACCCAACAGCTTCATTTCAAACGACAAGCTGCTTCGATGCTAGAGTTTTCTCAAAAAAAAGTGGTTGCGGCCCACGCTTTCGTGAATCCAGATGAGAAACACGGCGCATTACAGAGTCATTATGAAGCGGAACTGGCTCGCATCCAAGGTGAAATGAGGCGTATTAACTCTGTTCTAGAGAGTAAAGATGAAGTCATAGCTTTGCTGCGACAACAAGTGGCGAAGTACGTACTGTGGCACAGTCGTCAAAGCAACTGATGCGCATGTTTCAACATTCAGGTTAGAATCAAAAATTCGCGTCGACGTTACTGTTGAAAAAAGCGATGGGGAAAAAAGCGAAGCTGAGGTCACCAATGAGCGAATTCTTAAAACCGCTGAGCTGACAATCCAGAGCTTACGGGATTTGCTTTTACAAAAGAATTCGGTTTTAACCCGATATCGGTACCAAAGCAATAATTTGTTGCATTTTGTTCTTAGTCGGGTTTTCAGAGAAATTCTCGAGAGGACACTACACAAATACAATCGTGAAAAAGAGCTAGATTTCGCATCTCTCGAGCAGTTACAGGAAAGACTTACACAAGAACAGTTAGACCAGTCGACATTACTACAATCTGCTTTGCAACGGATCGAAGATATTCAGAAAATTCCCTCGAATTTGATCACGCTTGAACAATTGCAAGAAAACATTGCTGGAAGGGAGAGCACCATTCAGGTTCACGAATTCTTACAATTGTAGGCTTATTCAGTATGTTTTACAAGCAGCATTATAGGAACTTTCTACTGAGCTAAAGACTGTTCAGATTCTTCTTCAAAATTCTAACGCCAGGTTGGTTATTCCAGGTGTAATTCGGGACATCAATGATAGGCTTTGTTGATGTAGGTGCTTAGCATTGCAAGCGGAAAAAGAATCCCTTGAAAATCGTGTTCATTCTTCTGATGCTACAAAAAGTGACTTCAGTGAAACAGGAGCTGTACTTGAGGCGCTGCGTGCCGAACTTCACGAAAAACAGCGACAGCAGACCCACTTAGAAGCAGCGATCGTACAGCTCAAAGAAGATGTTCTTCAACATCGAATGGCTCCGGCGGTCTCAGCGGTATTTTACCTTGAATTGATGAATCACGAATGGAGATGACGAATGAAGAAAATGTGATAGGGCTCACCAGTTTCGAATGCTGATCATGAAAGACTCATTCTGCATTTGCGGTCTACATTAAAGAAGGCAGAAGTCGCCAAACAGAAAGCATTGAGTGAAATTAGGTATTCAATTTTTGTGCAATCATCACCGTGATCATTAAGGCCCACAATGTTAGTTCACTGCAGGATGAATGCTCAAAATTACATTCAGATTTAGCTGATAGTAAGCTTGCGTCGGAATCGGCACAAGAGGTCGTATCCGATAAGCTCAAACATCTACAGAGTCAGCACCTTTCATTACAGAGCAAGCTCAAGGCAACCCGAACTAAATATCTTTCGGCTTCGAACTCCTTAAAGCAGGCAACTTGCGAACTTGATCAGTGTAATCTCACATTTCCCTTGTTATTAACGAGAGTTATGACGCGTTCGCTTTATTAACAGTTTTAAACTAGGCTAGACAAATTCTGATTATTAACATGTATTCTGTTATCAGGCAATATCGAGATTCAACGGCTCACTGGTTTGCTGGAAAGCAAAGAACGTCTTATTTCCACTTTAAATTCCAGCTCAGAAACATCGCAACCTGGTGTGGTTTTCTGTTTCGAATCCTGTTTTCACCTAACAGTGATCAGGATGTGGAAGTGTGTCCCGTTCGTGTAGCCCCATCAGAGGCGATCTGGTTTGCGTTAGCATTGCTGTGCAGTGTGACGACGTCGCTGAAGACGCCAACAAATCCATTACTGGGTTATGGGAAGCGAAAAAGAAGCAGGAAAAGAGGGCAGATTTGTTGAAGGTTGGATCTGCTCAAGGCTGTCTTGTGTCTGCTGACATTCGCTTGATTTAGGCCAAGCTGAAAGAGAAAACCGAACAACTTTCTGCCGCCGAATCACTGGTTTCTGATTTATCCTTCAAGCTGGAGAATGCCAAACAGGATGTTGCTGAGCTTAATGCCAGATTACAGTCACTTCAAAAATCGCGTTCGAATTCACGTTGCGTTGTTGAGAATTTAGAATCAGTTGAAGAACTGCGGCAACAACTGTTTAGCGCAGAAGAACAGATATCAACGTTGAAACGCAAGTTCGAACTGTATGATTACATCTGATAGTTTCTATGACACCTTTACTACAGGCTAACTGTAGAATGTGGCAACCGAATATCACAACTTGAGCATGAACGAGATTCGTTGCGAATGCAGCTCAAAGACAAACCTCGCTCTGGTCTGGAGAAATCTAAGCTGAAGCTAGACCTTGATGTCAGGGAACCCATGTTCCCCCTTTTTTACGAATTTATATTGTTGTTAGGACCTAGCTCAAAAGAATCTTACGGCGAGCTGTGAGAACCTAGAACTTCGGTTTGACAAGGAGCACTCTTCCGTTATCATTAACAGGTTAAGGAAACGGATCAAACAACTTGAGCAGATCTTACCACTTCAAATTAAGACAAATGGTGGTAATGCTAAGGTTCCATTGGTTGTTAATCTTGCTTCGCCTTTCGGTGCTGACTTCTGATTGTAGGAGGTAAAAGCTCAAGAAGAACTCGTTTCAACAATCGACTCAATGACGAAAGTAATCGATACACTAAAGCAAGAAAACGAAACACTCCGGTCAAATTCGCATTCACATACAAAATACAGCGAAGCGATTCGTGCTCTGAAAAAGGTAGTAAATGCCATCAGAGACCGAAGTTGTGTTGATGGAGTCCTGTGCACTGATTAGGCTAGAAAAGATTGGGCTGCCCAAGTTGACGCCTTGACCGCAGAACTGAACAAGAAAGGGGAGGAAATAGCGGCCCTTTCTAGAAGCGCAGCTTCCGATAAATTGGCATGTCGGTCTTTGCGTAAAGAAATTACCAAAGTAATAGCTTCATGGTCCATAGTCAAATCGTTTTGAACCAGACTTCGTTTTTTGTAGTGTAAAAAGGAATTATCAGCTAAACACTCTGAGATATCGTTGTTGAAAGATTCTACCGATGCTCTGGAGAAGCAAGTAAAAATTCTTAGTGAAACTGTAGACCATCTTCAAGTTAAACTGCATGAACAAGGTTGTGTTGACGGTTGTCTTATTACAAACCCCACCTTAGTTTGAAAACTCAGTTGCACCTCTACCTGCACCTCCGGCTCCCTCTGCAGCGATTCCGGAATCGGTACGGTTAATCGAAATGGGAAAGCAATGCGCCGATCTGCTTGCTGAGAATGAGGTATACTCTCCAATATATTTTCGCTAAGGTGTTCTAAAGACTGATTAGGCATTGAAAACGGAGCTAAGTGCGTTCGACGTATCGTTTTTCGATGAAATCGAGGATTTGAAGTTCCAATACTCTGAGTCGTCCAAAAAACTTAGCCAGTATAGGGCAGAATTTGGAGAACTCTCAGTTGATAGATAAATAAACCGTTTATACTAATATCTATGTACACCTTTATTTGACTGGCAATTTTTCAATGAATCTTTTTCCTGGCGAGAATTGAAATATATCTCCCATTCTGACGAATATCTCTGGTAACTGAATAAACCTTTCATCCCCTATAAATGGGGTTAAAAGATCGAAGTTCACTTGATGCTAAACGAACCTTTTTGGAACGATGAGTGGGCTGCCAGGGCGAAACCCTAATCTCGGGTTTAGTCTTGTTAATGGCCGAATTCACCATTTCGTAGTCTTGAGGGCGCATATACTTCTGATCATTATCTGAAAAGAATGGTGATATGCTGAAGAGATCTATGCAATGAGGAGTATGTCTAGTTGGGAGCCATGGCGTCTGTTCGACACGATTTTCTGTGCACAAATTTTACTTTTTCTAAAACCCAAATGCTCATTCAGAGCTTCTTACTTCGTTCTGGCTTGATTTGGAGCTTTTCAATACGCAACTTTTCTTTTCGAAGAAACTTTCCCACGTTCAACATTGACGACAGCGACGAGAGCTGGCTGCTAATTCATTGAGATCTGCAGTAGTAAGATATTTAGCTGTTATAAGTGAAATATCTTTCCAGACGAAATCTTGGGTAAAGAGCTTCGACCGTTTGCTCTGCAGAATACCGTTCTGGACATATCTCATCAGATTATAACGGTTCAATAGTTAGATGTGTGCCAGCAATTGTTAGACACGAGTACCGTGTTGAACCAACGAAAGATTCACTGACTGACGCAAACTGAACGTTGATCGTGTTGGGGAAATCAAGTCATCGTCCCTTACCGAGACCAGGAAATATTGTAGACATCGCCGTCGTCTTCTTACGTGCCAATACACTTGAGATTTCAGCCAACGCCGCGTCGTTGAGCATAGAAGTGGGATCCCGGGTGTTGTAGGATTGATTCATCATACCCTTTCCATTTGATAACACTTCCATATTCCCCACCGAGTTCTCTGTTTCAAAATCTCCTCGATTTCATACTCGGATCGTCATCAGCGTCCCCGACTTCCAAGTTCAGATATCTGAAGTGTCAGAGGTCCCTAGGCCAAGAAATTTGTTCCCAGCTGTCAAGAGCACCATCGAAACTGGGACCAACACGTGCCCGCAATCATGTTCGCATATCGTGCAAGGGTCTCAAGGAGTCTAGGAAGATACTCCATTCCATATTTCTTATTTGGACGGGATCCTATCTTACCCTCGAATCTCATGATAACTGACTGGATGGGATGTTATTGCACCTGATAAGGAGTCATGTTGATCGTCTTCAGCAAACTCTTCAACAGGGTGAATCTGATCGTGAGGCGGTCAGAAGACGTAAAATCGGTGCAATTCAGGAAGGAAATCGATTGATTACAAATTGTAGACCTGATCTACCGTAATTCACCAACTGTTCCAAAACGAGTTGACAGGAAGCGTCATCGACATTGAAGTGAACCATGCGAGTCACCGCGGTTCTAAGCCATATTCTGTATCGGGTTCAAGACAACATTGATGGCAAGGAGGTTGTGCTACATGTTCAACGGATGCGACATGTTGGGCAATTTCAACAAGGCTCTTCAGAATCTATTACAAGTGCAACCGATGCTCTTGGGAAGTCGGGCTGACGCTGATGCCGATCCAGAGCATGAATTTGAGGAGATTTAAAACCGAGAACTCGGCGGGGAGTGCGGGAAGTGTTTATCAATTAGTACGAAATGATGAATCATTCTTATAACACCTGGGGGCCCAATTCTATGATCAGCAACGCGGCGTTG
>OUQQ01000331.1:22116-35584 GCA_900404475.1 Spongospora subterranea | reverse complement strand
ATCCGCCTGCACATCATTTTTTTTATATCTTCCAGACTTAGACGCCAGAATTTTGAATCATTATTTTCCAGTCGAAGGTCATGGATCTCTGAAATCTATAAAGATTTGTGTTGGAAACTTTTTCTAAAAACGAATTGCAAGTTACTTACATCATAGAGCTGCAGAATTGATGCGATTTGAGACAAGCGTAAAAACTTATTTCTTACTGATTTACTGCAGATTTGTGAGAAAAACGCTACCAGATTCCGAAGGTCTTTGTCAACTTGAAGCCCCCCGCTCTGTTGACAACATATATTATAACTACCAAGCTTTTAGACTTCTGATTACATACAAAGGTAAACGTTTTCTTGAAGCAGATTTCTGAAATACGGTCCGCTATAAATTTGGCTAATCTCAAAGCCATCATATCGAAAACATTTTCCGTGACATTTGGCTGATTATATCAATTAGGAAGGAAGAGTCGCAATATGCAGGTAGCCCCCACCTTGATTTTTTGGAGAATAGTGGTACACGCTTGAATGAGCTGAAGAACATATGGGTCTGGTACGCAATTGTATTCTGCTTCTGTAAATTCATAGGAGCATTGCTCAAATCGATCGCAAAAAGGTGTGATTCTGGCGTAAATCAATTTCAAATGCCGAAAAACGCCTTGCAGAACGACCTTTCGAAAACTTTCTGCGGTCTCTTTTATATTTGAAAGACATGCATCCACCATCGCAGCCAAATTACCTGCAGCACGTTTCAAAAGCAAAGTTGGATATTCGAAAGCCAAACATTGAACCTTTAGCAGCGCTTTGTTTGAATTCAGTATCAAAAAATTCTTTAAGAAGGATGATGTTATGTGTACTTGTATCAGCATTATTCAATGCCAGTAACTCTGCTAGCACTGCTTGTTCATGTTCCATCTGATCGGTAAAAAACGCAGAGGAACTAGAATCTGATTCCGCTTGAGTTACCTGATTTCACAATGGATAAGATATTGTGAAAATGACTCCATAGGTTTACCTGAATGCGATTAACAATAGTTTGCTTGTATTCACCGTCTAAGAAAGAATTGATATTGTTCAAAACTGCAATTGCACTTGTCAAACTCTGTGTACTGAAAGCTCGAACGCCGCTGGTTTTTAAAATATAGAACACGTCGTCGACCTATTTGATTTTGAACCCTCTCTGAAATAAATTAATCGTATACGCTTACAAAGTCTGATGCTTTTGTGACAGATAGCGTTGATAATGACACCTCCACCATAGTGTCTGCCAATTGAATCGCTTTATCGACATTCCTAATCATGTAGGAGTGTTCTAATGTAATATAGTGATTCAACACTTCTTGAACAACCTTGTTTAGGTCACTCTCTGGAGACAAAGATATCCAGTCCTAAGAAAAACTTGGTAAAAGAGACATTTGAACCCCACAGTCGCAGCTACAGGGCGGATTTCAGCAACGGCTTTGAACATATCGACACTGTTTTCGCGAAATGTCTCAAATGCATGCGCATAAGCTGATCGTAAATCCAGGTCAAAAAGTTCACATTCTCTTGCCAAGCTGGCGATCTAAGTGATGTATGTAAGATATCAAAACAGCAACTCGCAATGTTTCAGATTACGTCTTCAAGAGTCCGATCGAGAACAGCGGAATCATTGCTAGATTCACTATCAGATTTCCAAGACGAAGTAGAGACCGTTGCTGCCAATTGAGCCAAATGATGATGTTCAAGAAACTCCTCAATTCTGGCAATAACGTGACGATCCGAAAGGAGTTGCATTTTGTGGATAAGGCAGGCATGAGACCCTAAATTACTTGTCATATAAGACGATATCGGAAGGGACATAGTATCTACCAAGCCCAAAATCCTGCTGCAGTTGGCGTTCATAATCACGAACACAATCAGTAATGAGGTCAAAAATGGCTGAAACATTCTCAAGTAATATCGGTGACGAGGCCAATTTCTGGACAGCGGCATCCATTTGACGGGCAATCAATGAACAACAGTTATCCAAGCCAGAATAACCTAATCCGACATAAGAAAGAAGTCTACAATAGCGCACAATCTAGCCACACAATTTAGAAAAGTTTTCAGCCAATATTAGTACCAACCTGTTCGTCATCCGTTGATTTGTTGTATTGCTCAAGTATAGCGTCTCGCAGCTGCGATTCGAAGTCTATGAGAACGCGAAACGAAACTTCGTCATCGTCTTCAAAAGTGCAGCCATCGATGTCCGACTCTGCCTCCTTTTTTTTTCTGTAGTGACGTAACATCCTGTTAACAATTTTCGCAGCTTTTTCGAAGTCGCCATCATTCAGCGATTCTCGACTCTGAGATAAAATCAAACGCGAGTCGATGACCTCGTAATGCGAGTACTCACAGTTTCTATGGCTATTTTTAGATCTAAAACCAAATCAATTTGCTCCAACGCAAGTCTAAGCCTTGACTGGGCGCAATCTAATTCTCTGACCTAGCCTCGTCAATTGTTAGCAACCAATCTGAAAGATTTGAATGTTCTTATCAAATCGAGGAACTCACTTTGCCCGATATGGCCGTGGCTAGTACATTGGAGGAACCTATTTTGTTCATCAATGCACACGACGTGCGTTCTGAATCTTTGATTCCGCTGACGCTGATAAATCACAGTTTACAGCCGAAGCAGAACAAAAATGCAGAAATAACCTCTTTGAAATGACTTCGGTCAAAAGTGAGTTTTCATCGTGCAGCAAGGAATTTCTTTCCGATAAGAGTGTATCAAGACGTTGAGCAATGCTGACGTCAACCATCCTAAACCGCTCCAGTTCTGATACGAGATCGGCCATGGTGTAAAAAACCCAGATCGTGCCAGGCGCCGACAACAGGTCGGGTCTTATAAAATTCGAGCCGTATCCAGTGAATAACCGAGGCGACCCAATAAGAACCAGGCGAACAATCAGGCAGTTCTTAATAATAAGGCAATACCGAAATTAGTGATTACCCCACTCAACAACACTGCAGAAAAAGGTGCGTATCTAATGGTGTAACGAATCCAAACTTGATTCTGTAAATCGACAAAAACAAATGGTTGTTGTGTTTGTTAATGTATTGCTGTGGTGTCATATCATATTGTGATTGTATTGGTCGGTGCTGTAATACATAGCGCGATTGGGCGTCGGTAAGTTGTTAATGTATTGTATTATTTGGTGAGTCCTTCCGAGGGTGAGGCGATTCTGTTATGAAGGGAGAGGAACGAGTCTAGAGCGATGCAATCACCGTATTCCCTATATATCTCACGATTACTCGTACTATTGTTGGATCTATAGCGGCGTTCAATACTCAATTGATAATTGCAGTGCTTGTTGAAATATCGGAGAAGACGCATCTAGCCCACTGTCGGACCATAGCTCGCGAATCTCGTCTGCTGATCGTCCTGTGCAGAACTCATCGCTCAGCCTTTTTGGCCAAATACATCCCTTTGCCGATGAGCACGATTCTCCTTTGATTGACACGATTCCATGGACGATATCGGGTATGTTTTTGTTGCGGTTTTGAGTTGAGTTTATCGCCCTTCCTGAATCGTTTTCAACCATATCTTCTGTCGCTCCGTCCCTATTGGCAATACAATCCCATGCGGTCGTCTCGTCCATGGATGCTCGAGAGTAGCCAAAGCAGTGATCAACGGGAAGAGATCTGATATAGTTCCTAAAGCCAGACGATCAACAACAGTAGATGAAAAAGAAACGACCGATTTGACATACGGGAAGGGTTTTCCCATTCCAACGTGTGGTTTTGGCACATTGACGTATGTATCTGTTAATCGCTTTGAAGAGACCAGCGTCCTATCTCTGATATCAAGGCAATTGGCGGCCGAATCTGACACCTCTCCAGCAACACGAGGCGACCCAAACCGATGAGTTAACGGATCGATGTTCGCCTTCTCCCAATTATACCCAAACTCAACTATATATTGATCCCATCAATATCCACATTCTGATATGCTAATCGATCCCCCTCAATACTTTTCCTTTGAATGACAATATCATCAGCATTGGCTGCAGGGCTGCCTTTCCTCAACCATGGCGCACCGTCCCTCGCCGGGAATATACTTTCACCAGCTGTTTCTATGGAGACTTATTTGGCCCAGGCGGATCAAAACCAGATCCTGTGTTTGCTGACCTGAGCTATGTTCACAGGTTTTCCCAAAGCGGAAATGTGGATCATTGACAACCGCTGTTGGAAAGACAGTGTTTCTTGTGAACGACCTACCCAAAGGTTCTCGTTGACACCGTCGATATATCGACTCTTTTTTCGCCTCTAAATACTCTGATAATTCAGATAAAGGTGCTCGGAGAAGGGGAATATTATCCTAAAATTGATTATTAGAGTTCGGTCAGCGCTGGTTTTGATCAATAATTGCTTTCACCTCCTCGGTATCTCGTTTTGGTTTAGAGCCGAATCTTGTATCCGACCCATGGCGTCGCACCATCGATGCGTCCTCGTGTTGCCGATCATCCCATTCCGGGATAATTCGATATGATTCCTGTGATGGAGCCGTAATCCCAGCCTAAACATGCCATGAACATTACACCATTGAAAACAAACAGACTTGAACTGACAGGTCTAATGTCGGGGATGATGTCCCTATGAGATTTGGACCCCATTGCTGATTAAAAGTTTCCGTTTTTTTTTATTTGGTCGAGTACGGTCAAGGTTGAACAGTTATAGGATGTGATATCTGCACGTGCTACGAGGTACCGGCCGCGTTCCGTTTGCCGACGACGTTATTTACATGATCTGCCCCCGATATGAGTATCTGAAAGAGGTTGCAGTGATTCTGGGAACTGCAGCCCCCTTATATATGCCCCTGGCCCTAACATCTTATCGCCAATCAGAATCGTGGCTCTTGAGCTTGTTTCCGCTCATAACTCCAGCAATCGTTGCTAAAATTCCCCCATCATGGCCGTCGCCATTGTCCTGATGATCGCTCTGATCCCCTGGTCGAAGTCCTCTTTGGTCACTGTTAGGAACGCCACCTCGCCCTGCATATCGTCCAACCCATTGGATGCCACTCCATATCAACCATGTCAATCCCGTATCAGATTAACCCCATCATTTGCTGATAGTTGTGGTGCTGTTTGGTCCACCCAATCAGTGCCAGTTGATTCCTCATTTCAGATCACCTTCTCATTTCAGGTTTCGAACATCACTGGATATTGCCCAGATCATATGGTAAATCATCAGGGGGTCCACAGATTCGTAATCACATTATAACTTCTTAGAATATATATGAGCGATGCGCTAAACGAGGTGGCCATGGACTGGCCCTCATCATTCAACATGATCCATCGGCAACCAATCTCGCTTCGTTTATCGGTATATCGTCACCTGATTATATCCATTCATTCATCACTGATCACGATATCGATATCAAGGAGGCTGTCAAGAAGGTCTTGGATATACAGGAATCCGCAACAGGTACCAGATCACTGAATTCCGAAATCAGGTTTTGATCTGGTGTTCGACAGCGTCGCTATTGAGTTCGATATGGTACTCGCTTTGCAATCAATTCGGTAACTTCCCATCTGAATGAACACGATTTGGGGTTTCAGTGGCACGATGCGTATTTGTCTGATCTATACGATAATCACATCGCGGTTCAGACAATGGGCGATGGGCCCAATACCAACGATCATCACCAGATCTATGCAGGAACGGCAGATATTCCTGAACTGGCCGATGGCGATATTCACCGGTTCCGGTTCGTTTATGAGCCAACATTCGACATCAACATTCTCCAATCGGAGACCTGTTCATCGCGACTCGCTTGTGGATTATATCAAGCGTCCCCATTGGTGTGTCGAATTGCGTCGTTCATCTCCCCTTCCCCCCGTCCATCGAATTAAATTTGTTGTTAGTTCGCCTCGATGTTGACCAAATCGTATTCCAATGTAGCGACGATGGGATCGGGCTGGCTCTATCTCGACGACATGTCCAAACCGCTAACAATCATGCCCGTGAACCTGATTTCATTGCTCAACCTAACATCTAATCAAGCATATCTTGGAATTTCCGCCTCAACTGGTTCTGTCCAGTTTCAAACACACGATATATTCAACTGGACATTCTGTTCTAATTCATTGTGCACACAGTTAACACCATAAATCGATATTTCCAATTTCATTCAACTTCAGATTTTTTTGTTCGGGTATTTCTCGTGCCCGGACGGCTGATATCATATCTGGTGAGTAGATCTGTCTCTTTGACGTAATTGTGAAATATGGCGCCGAAGAAGAAAGGGAAGAAGTCGTCGAGCAAAAAGAAAGCGAACGTGGCTGAGGTGGCGGTGGTGAACAGGAAAGAGGAAATCAGTGATTACGTCGGTCCTGGACATGGGGCGGATGCCTTATTGCTGGACGCCATAGTCCGCCATGATCATTGTCAGATCGCCCGCCTGTTCAGCACCTGGCCCGGATTGGATATCAATCGCCCAGAGCCCAATGGCAATCGGCCAATCCACGTTGCCGTCCACCATCAGCGATTGCCCATTGTCCATCTGCTGATATCGTATGGAGCGGATCCAGAAGCGAGGAATGCTTCTGGACGGACCCCAATCATGCAATCGTCCCTGATGGGCAATTCCGATCTGGTCGATCTGTTTATTGGAACGAACTGTGATCTTGACGCCCAAGATAACCTGAAATGCACCGCGTTATTGCTAGCGGTGAAAACCGGCAATATCAATATCGTCAAGAAATTAGTGCAACGTACAGTTTATTAGTGGCGCTGAATCACATTTGACTGGAATTTGATTGGAATCGGCGGTGGTTTAGGGGGAGCGGATGTCGATAAACCAGATATCAATGGGATGAATGCCTGGTATTGGGCCAATGTTCTAGGACATCAAAGCATTCAGGATTTTCTGCCACGACCGGTTCAAGCGTTCGACGTTTGGAGACAGTACGAGGAACTGTCATGGTTCAAGGACGCGATCACGAAGTTGAGGGCGGAACCGCAAGCGAAGAAAGGGAAGAAGAAGAAGGGAAAGAAGGGGAAATAGGTTCTGAACAGGATGGTGAAGGGAATTATGATAAGTTTAGTTATTTATATTGGCGAGATGCAGTATTAGAGATTCTGTTGATGATGATGGTCGTCAGGATGAACGGCAACAGCAGCGGCAGCAGGGCTGATCATGATACGATTAGGGGTATCCGATATATCGTCACGATTCCTCAGGCGATCCAAATAAACCTGACACATGACCGTAATCATGATCAATAATGCGGCTGTGAATATCAGGCTCATTAGTGAGATGATCGTCTGCAGATCCATCTTGTATAGGCTTTCACCTGAACACCAATCAGATCAACACGCAACATTTATGAATTCGACCGCATCGATCAGACCAGAACGTATCTGTTGAAATAGGGCCACGAGATCTGTGGAATTAACACCCATATAAACATAAAGAATGAGCTTTATTCTCGATAGTGAACAAGCAGCTAAGAAGTTCGATATCCTGTTGGATAATGTCATATCTATTGGAAATGTGCAGAAAACGGCCTAACCTTATTCTGGTTAATGGCAGTAATGCACACGACATACCATATGGACAGGCTGACATCTGCAATAGAAAGGCGGCGATAAACCCATGATCGCTAACTATCGTCTCGATCGCCTCGATCCTGCTGGTGTATGTGGGCAGATAATCCTGGAGCTGAGCAAGGGTGACCCATTCCCGCCTGACGACCGCCCTGGCGATGAGGAAGGTGATGAGGCCGGCCGCGATATAGCCTGAGGGACGTGAGGAATCGAGATGGGGATTGGCGATGGGGATTACTGGAATACACGATGGGGAAGGCGATCCATCCATAGAGGATGGCGGCGACCAGGATGAGGAAGGTCGACCCGAACCCGATCGGGGTGGCGGTCACGACCAGGGCCACGATCAAGGCGAGGGTGTGGAGCGGGTTGTGGGGATCGACCAGGGACGCGACCAGGAGCAGGAGCTGTAGGTAATAGGGCAATAAGATGATCGATATGATGATCCCACAGCTGATCCCGATTATGAAACCGATTGCGGCGATCGCATTCCGGTATCGCCTCATATAGCACATGATCGTAATTCAGTCGTGATCGGACCCGATCGACAAACAGAACGGGAGGAAACTCACCGTTGGATTAGGGATTTAGAAAACGAAACAGGGAAAGGGCATAATTCGGCCATTGGTACAGTTATGTAAAACAGGGGAACACTACTAAAGATATTTATCAAACTGACTGGTTCAATTAACTGAACCCAACCCGACCTTTTCCATGTTCAACCCACAAATACTGACAACCGCTGAGAATTTATTGCACAAAAAACTGACTGGAGTTTCACGTTCTGATGTCAAATGCCGAACAGAAGAACTGATGACATCTGTGATGGAATATTTCGTGGCGAAATACTGCATTCACAGAACGGGATGGGTATGAGAAATGATCAAAATTTGATCAGGTCTGACGACTTTTATTGGACGATTAAACTGGGAAACCAATACTCGAACTGTTTGAGGTCGCACTGATCCACCCAGGCAATTCCGTTCTCCATCATCAACTCGATCACTTTCTCAGACCTGACAGCAGGCCACGACAAAGCCGAGCAAAGGCCAGATATGGAGATATGGCCCTGGTTCTGTTGGGCAATCTCTAAAACATCGGTGTGGTCCTTATTGAACTCAATGGGCACAGAAAGGATCATTGGAGAGTTGTTGATATGAACAATACCGAATCCTCCGCCTAGCACCTTCACCTAGATAGCTGGGTTTAATGATCATGGCCAAAATGATCTGTCGCAACAAGAACCTTATCGATCGCGCGGCGAACGTCATCGAGCGATATTAGTTGAGCTGATGGACCTCGTCTTGAGGAAAGGCGTGTGAACAGGTCTGTGATGGCTAATAACCCTCCTGAAATAACACTTCAATTTCTGAAATGACATGAACTTGAGTCTGTTATATTCACCATTCTGAACACGGGTCGCTAGACACACCTCAATTATCTGAATACTCAACTCGTAATAAAAATCACCAACACCGAGTAACTCGGCCCAAAATCCTTTTGTTGATGCCAATGGGTCAACCCCAATCTTTTGACACATCTTGCTGAATTGGGCTCGAAATACAGCATTAGATCGAATATCCTTTTTGTGTTTAACGGCAAACGCCTCTAGATTACTTTTAAATATTGACAAACTAGACCGAATCTATGATGGGATAAAGTTAATATTGATCTGATAGTGGTTAAGCGATACTACATGTTCAATCTGTGTTTGTTCAATCTCTCTTCCAGCGGTCCTGAACCGTTCTGCCGCCTCCTTCTTCTTCTTGATCCCTCCGATACCCACGGTCCGCCTCATGTGACGCCCCTCGTTCACCTGTTTCTGGGCCGATGGAGGATGGGCCTTGCCGCTGGTGCGGATGGCGCTAAGAGCAGGACGGCAGACAAATGAGAGGGGCAGATCCCCTGGGCCGATGGGTTATGGGGCGCTATACAGCTGCTGTGGATGGCCCTTTGAGCGCGTGATCCGGCCACTTGGCGCTACACTGCCTTTTGGGCCGGTGGCTATGAGTCGACCGCGCTAGGAGATGCTCTTTTACAGCAGAAATGGAATATGGCGATAGAAACAGTAACAGTTTATGACAGAGGTAGAGAACTGAGTGTACATCATGTTACGTCATGGGACGGAAACATAAACTGGTCAAGTTTCACGTTTTTTATGTTTTTGTTGTGGCGCATTTCAATCATGTGAATAATCTGAATATGACGTTATGGCAATGGCGTATCCCAGCTGATTTCCAGCAATCGGAAACCCGTTTGTTATTGTAGTGGTACAAAACAGGTCGATATTGGGCGGCTGAACTTAAAAACAAAGTCACCCCAACGTTGGCACTTTTTGGCGAGCACTGCCAACCACATTGCAATTGATACTAACCCGTCGCAGCCGATGACAACACATGGACTATCCATAGGAGTCAAACACCCCCCGTATTGCCATTATCGCCTTTGGTTCTGTAGCTGTCGATATAGCCCAGGAAAGGTCAACCAGAAACTGAACAGTCTACCGCTCTACACACTCCTTACCGTCGACGAAAACCCCAATCTGGAGGTTTTAATTGGTCCAAACACCCAAACACCTGTTCTTTATCAAGTTCTGTACCCCATGAATATCCATCACTGCTGATCTCCATCTATCATTCATCACTCATCATCATTCGGGACCATAAACTGAATGTTCCACAGACTGATGAACTGTTCGAGATCGAGTGAAGTGAAGTCATTGGTGGTTATCGGTGGGGGCGACACTGTTGCAACTGCCGGTTCCAGAACGGTGCCTGGGTGTGTCGCCAGCCAGTTATATGGGGCAGCGCATACACAGCTGGAGCAATTCAACACCAACAGCCCCATAACTCTAACATCAATGAAGAGCATACCGGCGAGTAAAAGCGGCGGAACAATCAAATCCGATTCTGTAAAAGTGCCAGACAATCGTAAGGATGATCAAGTTTCTCCATCGGTGAAGCCATTCCGGTTCTCCACGAGTTTGATAATCGTATTGAGTTTGGCGGTCTGCGCCTTTTCGATATACATATCGTGGTGGATATTAGAATCCCCAAAGGCAGCGAAAAGCAATGCCGATCGGTTCATGGAGTGGCTGAAAGAAAACGGGGCGCTGATTGATGGAGTTAAAATCGCAGGAAACATCGACGGAAACGAACGCGATCTGGTCAGCACCCGTCCCATATACGAAGGGGATGCTGTGGCCGTGCTGCCCCGGGAGCTGATGATCTCGAAGAACGTGTATGACAACGATCCTGACGTGCAAGAGGCGGTTGATCGGGTTGAGGATATGGATGATACCAGTGAGTTTGGTTGTCTGATCACGATCTCCCCATCCTTTGCCTGTTCATGGCTGAAGATTGTGTGTGTGTGTGTGTGTGCAATCGTAGGCAGGCTGGCCGTATTCCTGGTCACCAATCGCGACTCGTTCTGGACGCCCTTCATCCAGATCCTGCCCAGCTCGATACCAATGCCCATATTCTGGGATCAGGCTGACCTGGACTATCTACAGATCCCGCGTTTCCTAGAGGAGATCAACGCCACCAACACGTATCTACACGACACCTATGATCTAATCGAGGAGGTGATACCAGATATCTCCTTTCCTGAGTATAAACTGGCCTGGGCCCAAGTTGCATGTACTCAACCATCATCACCATCATATCTCCATCGTACTGAGAATGGGCCCATTTCCATCGCATAGCTAGGGCTTGGGGTGTCGCCCTCGATCAGGTCGACCAGAGCGTCCTCTTGCCGTTGTTCGATATGGCCGATCACGAGCCCCAGGGGGTGTCGGTGCATTTCGATGAGGATTTGGGCACCGCTTCCATTATCGCCAATCGGGATCATATAGGATTATCACTCCCTATTCATACTTATTATCATAATTCCAGGTAATCGGGGGAATATTCCACCACCGACGTCGTAGCTCACCCGTATTTTATTTTAGCAACTTTGTGTTTTTGTCATCGTATGGATTCACATTAACAGGAAATGATCATCATCTTTTGTGTCGTCTCTCTATCGACGATGGATCGGGAAACCTGGTTCGAAAGGAGCTTACGGCATCATTCGACGATGACGACTTTCAGAATCTCATGACCGAGTTGCGCCAATCGGATGCAGAGTTATCAGAGTTTCAGAAAGAGCTTGGCGCGTTGGAGACGATCAGCGAAGCGGCAAGCGAACAGCTGAACGAGTTCAGCACAACCATAGAGGACGACGATAAATTACTCCAAACCAATCTAACCTTGAACCAGATCAACGCCGTAAGATCTCGACGCCATGAGAAATTATGCCTTTCTCGCTACAAAGACCTGCATTCGATGGTCACCGATGCGGTCGGGAAAGGCGACTGGTCCGAATTCCAGGAGAGTTATGGATTATGGTCAGGAGCAGATGAATACATCACAAATCTGCAGGCAATGGACCACAAAGTCTGATGTCCAAACGTCGTCTGCGTTATATTCTAATAAAGCCAGTGTCTTGCAGAATGACTACCTTGCCAGGTTCGCTGACCCATAGTTTTGCTTCATCGTTTGATGTGCACAAATCACTCACAGGCATGAACGCATTTAGAGAGCAAACTATCGGCCTATCGCTGATCAGATTCCTAAAGATTCGGTCATCCGATAGTGCCAGAACAGGATAGATGGTCGTGTTCTAGCAGACGTTGTGCCTGCAATGTGATCAAATGACGACCGCATTGACACCACCTGTTGTCCGAATTGATGGCCGGGCAAATACACCACCGCCAGCCGCAAAATCATGATCCATTCGGTGGACAAGTTGGAGAGAGTTGAGCAGACAGATGCAAAGGGCATCGAGGCGGTCTGGGGCAAGGGACCACTCCGATCCACTTCAACAAATCAGCAGCCTCATCTTATCACAAGATGCAAACGGTAACCAGACTTAACTTGATGATTTGAGCGCATCCTAACCTTCAATATGGCGCAGGGCGGCGAATCACGCCGTATCCCTAGTGTTGAATGTGACAACTATAGTGTCGCGTCGCATTCGACCAATTTCTAGCCTTTTTTAAGTCAATTTATTGGGAAATTGGATTAACAAGGATACCTAATAAAACTATTTTCGGATAGCAGTTGTGACCCTCTATCGACCACCGGCACTTTTCTCAGTTCGTTGTTCATTAATTTCGCGATGGATTTGGTACTGGATGTGACGACGGATTTGCCAACTGCTCAACAGAGTGCTGCTGTGATTGCAACACCTGCATCACAATCGCATCGTGGCAGGGGTCGGGGAAGACCTCGCGGTAGCACTGCTGCTCGATCTAACAGAGTCGTTCGCAACTGCTCGGCTGCGAAAGGCTGGAAAATTTGCACAGAGCATCTTGAAACCATTATGATGGAACCGGCATATGTATCCTCATGTTTTGACGAAAAGCACGCCACTATGTTCGAGCAGTTTGCTCGAACATCTTTTACTGGCCTTCAAACGAAGGGATACGACACGACGCGTCATGGCCACATTCTTCTGATGATGGGCGAAACGTTGACATTTTCGAGGAATCACATCAACGATTTCATTCGCCTCAAACAACTCCCACAAGGTGAGGTTTCGTTGCCCGAGATAATATCGTGGTTTTCGATCACAATGTTCTCTCATTGTTCAAACTTCAATTTGGAGATCACATTGGATTATTTTAGGTCAAAGGGGGCATCGGTTCTTTCATTGGATCGGTTGCGGTTTATTACTTGAAACCTTAAGGCCTATGATGTCACCAGACGAGGGGACGGCGATGCAGAAACGTGGGTTTCAACAACGCGATCGCACTGTTTATCTGGAGGCTTTTGAGCAATGTATCAGGAACCGCACCATGCAGTTAATTGGCGTTCTAGACCATCTAGTTGTCACCCTTGACGAACCAATTTGTTGTCGAC